>JANHFX010020688.1:0-28519 GCA_027560015.1 Chloroceryle amazona | reverse complement strand
ACATGAGGAGGAACTTCTTTACTGTCAGGGTCACAGAGCACTGGAATGGGCTCCCCAGAGAGGTTGTGGAGTCTCCTCTGGAGATTTCCATAACCTGCTTGGATGCATTCCTGTGTGACCTGTGCTAGATTATATGATCCTGCTCTGGCAGAGGCCTTTGGACTCAAAGATCTCTGAGGTCCCTTCCAGCCTCTGGCATCCTGTGATCCTGTGAGATACAGAGTCTGGAATAAATGAAAACTTATCAGTCTATTGTGGCTGACTGCCATTTGTGAGATTGTTTTAAAATTTGATAATTGGAAGGTTTTGTTTACCAAAAGACAACCAGAGGGGACTGGTGGTGATCAGTCCTGTTTTTAAACACCCCATTATCCTTGATCAGAAATGCAGACCTCATTGCAGCGCAGTGCAAGCAAAGTCAAGCTGAGCTCCACAAGAAATTCTATGAACACTTCTAAGCATTTTCTTCGCTGAAAGAAAGCTTGTAAAAGCCAGACACTAGAGAAGGTGCTTTTAAAATGTATCAAATAAAGTTATTATTGCTCACAAACACATCTTACATAGGAAATGTTCCTGCTAAAGACAGTGGGAAAGCACATGGGGCACCACCAGTTCAGGCTCTAATGCAATGCTGTTTTCAGTACAATAGCACACAAGTGAGATTATTTACATGCAATAAGCATCTGCAAAGTTGGCCCTTTTACACAAATATCTCCCAAACTCTGCAGAAAAGAAAATTCCTCTGGGGTGAAACACTACAATTATTGAACTTTTAAGTAAAGAGAATGGGGGGAAAAGAAATCAATGAAATATCACAGAAAAGACTTAATGGAGAGCAATAATTTACACCAGCATGAAAAAAATCTGGAATAAAGCCATCTGGCCAGATTTGGTATCCCATACAAAGTGATCTGGAAAGAAATAATGTGAAGTGTAACTTCTTATGTTAGTACTACAGAAACGGTATATAAACCCACAGTATTTCATTTTTAATAGTACCCTGCACTTCACTTTTAATAGTGCCCTGCTTATGTGGATGATATGAATTGAAAATAGATAGATAAATTTAGTCTGAGCACAGGGAAAGCTTTGAATTATCTTGGGAGATGCATAGGAAAACGAGAGACTGAAACTGGAGACTGAAACTGTTTTGCTGCTGGTCTAGGGCAGAATGTGGAACAAGTTCATGACTCAAAGTCCAGCTTCACATGTCCTTTGATCCAATTAAATATTAAATATCTCTCTCAAAACCAGAAAAGCAATCTCATCTATTTAAGGAAGGCTAAACTATGAGGTTTATACTCTTACCCTATATATCCCAACTCATTTCAAGGAAATTTATAATTAATGTTACCTAGTACCATCTTCAAAGCAAAATACTTGGCAGAAGTGGTCAGAATCATTATTTTAACTTTACAAACAGCAAGAACAAGGCACATGCAAGGTCAGATCACACAGGTGTGTCATGATTCTCAAATTGGTGATTTAATGCTAAGCCACAACCCTTGCTCCTCAACCTTCCCGTCTCTCTCCCTGTCTCCCCAAATCATCTTTCCATACCTGTGATCAGCATTAAGTCTACCATACCTGCATTTCATATGCATATCCACTCTGCTTCAGGTAGAACTTGTCCTTCTTTCCATTTACCCTTGAACCAGAAGATTCATAAATGCATGGCAAACACATTGAGACAGAGGCTGTGCTTTTGTCTTGTGCATTTCCTGCCTACAGACAATGCATCCTGGCCCACAGCTGGAGTCAGTGCTTTACAATGCATCGTTCTGCAATCATTCTGTCTGATTTTAAGTAACTGGGTAATTCACAGCATCAATTACAGCAATTTTAGTAACATATAAAATTCCCTTTCAATGATGTGTTAATGTGTCTGTGCTGTGCATTTACATTACCATCGTTCCCCAAAAGTGAACCACACCTCCTTTGGACCAATAATAATTCATCTTACTACCAGCAAGAAGAAAAAGAAAAAAAGAAAAAGAAACAAACAACAAGCAAACAACCAACCAACCAACCACAAAAAAAAACACAATTGAGAAACACAAGAGCACCTACTTCCAAGTCTGTGAGAACTTTATTTTGACAATCAATAGAGAGAAGCTTTTGCAATTGTTAATTTAAAAAGAAGTTCTCCCTGTATATTCTGCAAGTAGTGTATGACCCGTTTCTCACCACCATGTAGAGGTGGGCATCCTTACCATCTTTCTGCTTATTAATGCTTTTCTCCGCTACCTTTTCTGGGACTGATGTAATGATGTAACTCAGAACAATTGTCCTTAACCCACAGGCACTTTCGACTTCTGCTGCTATTTCAGGCTAGATGAAAGGTTTATAGACCTGAGAAGCTGCCTGAATTGGTGCTTGTTTGTTTTTTTTTATGTTGCGTTTTCCTTGTTTCAAATCAACTTTTGCCCTAATAAGATTTCCTCAACAAGCTGTCACTGGAGACCAGTGCAGTGAGGCTTGGGAGAGCACTTTTGCTCAGAGTGCTCAGGGAGGAATTTTGGATGCATGCGAAAACACACAGACTGACAGCACACCAAGTCCTGGTGCTGGAGAAGTGAAGATGTAGTATGTCCCCAGAGCCTTGGTGGAAGGTGGTATTCTAGCTCTTACTGCAAACCACATAACAAACTGGAATGACAACTGCTGTAAGGAGGGCATTGAACCCTACATGCTCAGCCTCCCTCAGTGGTGGTGGCGGTGATAGATGGGATGTGCATGGCCTCTCTAGCTGACTGGGTGGGCCAGAGACAAAAACTTTGGGAATGCAAGCTCATTTTGTAAAGGGCACCACTGTTCACTGTACTTGTCTATTTAACTATATGGCACTTGGGTAAATTCACATCTTCTTGGGTACAGGCTGTTCAGCAAAGCCTCTTGGAAATCATCAAGACGAGCATGCATTGGGAGACTTTGGAAACATAGCATAATTCTTTCAATAATGGTAAGTATAAACACACAATTGTAGTGATTTCTACAAAAAGTGAGTATTTGACAAATCCCCCCAAAAAACATGCAGATGCTGGTTTATCAAAAAGCAGAATGGCCGGCATCAAACTGAGAATATATTAAACTTTCTTTTTCCTCACAAAAATATTTTTTTAAATTACAGCAATTTTTTTTTTTTAACTTACCAAATGTCTGGTTATAACCATCTAGTTCATCCACATTTTTATCTATGAATCCTACCTCTAAAGAAGCTATTTTATTACCTTTTATTAGAATTTGTCATTATAAATCAGCTATATTACCATAGTGCCCAAAGCTGTAAATGGAAATGATAATTACGTTGACTGCTGTGCAATTTTTTATGGGCTTTACCCCTAACCTGAAGTGGTTTCCAAAGGCGACGCTTAATTCTTTATACCTGTTTATTGGTTTGTCTCTTAACTTTCATTCTAAGTAGGTGAGAACTGCACTGAGACTTTCCACACACACGGAAAAGAAAAATCCCCAAATGTCTCCGGCACTGGTTCAAGAGAAATGGTCACAATCCTGAGCACACCAACAGACTGTGGAGCATCTGCAAGGATGTCAAGAGAGTAGTTTTTCCTATGTCTTCCTTTGACCTGTCACTCAAGAAACTTTGACATGTCACTCAAGAAACACAGTAAGTCTGCATCCTTATGAGCAGATACTAATGGATATCCTCAGCACTCAGGTGATGGCTTCTCTTTCCTGATTCTATTGTTTCTTGTACAATGCACAACTTCCAGGAAGTGTCATCAGAGCAAATGAGAGGTGGTTTTAGTTGCCCCCATGTAAAAATCACCCCAAAGACAGGATGATTATGGAAGAGGAGCCAAGCATTGGGAATCTTGCTGCCATGGATATTATTGCAGGATGATGGCTGGGCTACTACAGCACTGTGACTTAGTTTCCCTATGTATAGAACTGGAATGCATCTTTTGAATGGAGAATAATTTCAGATTCTGATAGTCAAAAAGTGAAATGGGTATGTGGGCTCTGTCCCCAGTTCTTAGTGTGCTTCAGCAAGTTCTTTATGCTGCCTGTAACTAGGAGCTTTGTGGCAAATTCCCACCCTCACTGCTCTTTTCTATCTTCCATTTCCTTTGGGCAAGATC
Organism: Chloroceryle amazona; assembly: GCA_027560015.1. NCBI lineage: Eukaryota > Metazoa > Chordata > Aves > Coraciiformes > Cerylidae > Chloroceryle > Chloroceryle amazona. Next base: position 24,416 of record JANHFX010020688.1, on the reverse strand, counting down.
TTCCCTTTTTACAGTGCTTTGCACAAAGAAATGCTGGTCTCTTCTGACCTCTCTAAGCTCTTACCTGCTACATAAACTAGTTCTGAGTGCTGCAGTTCTTCTTCTGGGGCACAAGCACCCTGCACGTGAGCAGTAATAGCACCACTCAATTTGTGATATTGAAGTAACGAGGTAACTGAGCAAAAGGGTGGCCATGCCTGCCACTTTCAGGTACAGTAAAAGATAATGTTTAGTTTAAGTTTATTTTTTTATATATTTTTTTAGCTTAATGTTTAATTTAGTGCACAGGGGAATTAAATTCATCCCCTATTTGTAGCTGTTCTGCCAGCTGCACTGTGCATTCCTGAACATGTCTGCAGGTCAGGGAAGCCAGCAAGGCATCAGAGCAGACAGGGCAATGCTGTCAGATCTGCTTTGGAGGGGGCTTCAGCTCATCGCAGAGCAGACCAACAAGAACTGAGTTACAGAAGACTGAAGCCAAGGGAGCCCTAATCTCCTTCTAATCATGAGACATCAAAGGTTTTTTATATTCTTTGCCCTGTGCAGGAAAATGTTCTCTCCTAAGGCATTAGCAGGTAAATCTCCTCATTATACATCATCAGCAGGGAAATTACATCTTTGTTTTCAGACTTACAGGAATGTTGTTCTCTCATTTCCAGCTCCTGCCTTCAGGATTTACACCCGCCTTCCCAAAAGTCATACAGGGTATGTTGTCAGTTTAAAGGAAATCATGGTACTAAAAACCTATCGCCAGAGCACATTTTTGAAGGAAACTCATCTCATCCCAGGATATGTGATACTAAATGGGCTAAAACATCCCAGACTATTAGTTGTCTTTCATGCTTCTCATTCAAAGTCACATTTAGCAACCTATCCTCAGCGTCTAATATTTCGACAAATAAAAATAGGTGGTACTAATCTCACAATGCGAAGTGTCAGTCTTAACAGACCTGATATCTAAGATAATATCCTTATTTACTTTCACCAATGGAAAACTGAGGAACTGATGCTGTAGTCTGGAGGATGTCAAGGCCATGTGTGCTAAGGTCAGTTCAAGGGCCCAAATTGTGCAGCCAAGGCAGGAGAAGGGCTGAGCACTCCGCATTCAGACCTCTTTTTCCTGATTTGTATGGTGGGGTCAGGGCTACACAGACTGAGATTTACAGAGGGAGGATGCAAAGGTGAAATATCACTATAAATATTGTTGCATTTTGCAGCATTTTGCAGAAGTAAATAGTCTTTCTTAGTCCAGAATAAGGAGTCATGGAGCATCCTTTAGGAAAAATGGCAAATATTTAAGACATCTGTACAGCTTGCCAGCTGTGAGGCCTTGTATTTAATGCCAACAGAACAGCGATTGCTGCAATATCCTAACTTGCAAACCCTCCATATTATAGTGTTTGTTCTTACACGTCAACACCTCTAGGCCATATGAGATGTGAGATGTGGATGCACAGACATGCTACAGACAAACTGCTATCTTTGGATCCCCTTCCTGTTTCCACAGTAACCTTACAGAAACAGCTAGCAGTCAATAGAGAAAATCAAAGGCAGGGATAAATCATAATTTTAGGTTAGGGAGGAACAGACCTTGAATACTGAGAGGCTGATACACAGTGTAATACAATTTAGAGTGTTTATTATGCTAACCCAGGGCAGGAGTGCGTAGGCATATGATGTGGCATTTACGACACACATTTGCTGCTGGTTAAGCAGGAGTGCAGATGAGAGAGCAGGTACAGAGATCTTTATGCTCACAGACTGCTTAATGGCTTAATCCTCCTGCTAAACTGAGCTGTGCTTTGCTCTGTACATGATGTTTCCACACAGCTTGTCCAAGAAGTTGCACTGAGACATCTATAAACAGATGCCCTGTCATTATCAGTGGACTTTGTACACTAAGGTTAGTTTGGGGAAAATAGCAACAACTAGAAAAGACCAATCAAAAATGTTAGTTCGGGAATGCTAAACTCTTAGTATGATTTGGTCCTCATTAGTGTGACAAGTGTCACATTAATTGAGTTCTTTTTTTGTAGCTGTCAATGTATTGCTGTGTATTTCACAAATAGTTTTTCTCCCCAAACTGTTTCTCTCTAGGGAGCAGTTTAGTCAACAGTCAGATGAATTACCTAGTGAAAATTGAAAACTGCTTTTTCTATTAGTCACTCAAGGGGTAGCACTCCAAGTAAGGAGCCTCGGCAGCTCTAATCCATTCCCCTCCAGACCATCGAATTGCTTTGGATCCATGTTGTAGCAAGTGTAAGATCTGCAGATACCCCCGTGTTTGTTTTAAAATGCTTAATTCTCAAATTCAGCCCTAAAATTGTAGCTGCAGTAACATGGAGAAACATGATTATGGCAACTCCACTCCAAATATTTATTCAATATTTCTCAGTCTGGTTTTGAAGTGAAAACAGGTTTCATGCCAATGGTGTTAACCCAAAGATTTTAGTGTTAGCTCATGCAGACTAACAAAAATGGAGGGAACAATAGCACTGACATAAGACCCATTCTGTAAGAAAATTGGTGCTTTGTTAGAACATTAAAAAGCCCCATTTGTGGGATCAAAGCCTATCTAACTTGACTCAGAGTGACATGTCAAATTGGAAACCTAAGACTAAATATATATTCCTGCTGTTTGTTATTTTAAAATCCTATTTGTCTCTCTAATACTTTTTCTTCCTGACACCAAACAAAATAATGTTGTTTTAAGATGGATGTTGATCACTACATGACTGCTCTCTCTGGAAGAAATGCATGTGCCTAAAGCCCAGTAGGACACAATGTCACTCAGCTGGACACATTAGCATGGCAGCAGTTTTGCATTTACATCTCTGCACAGCTCCTAGGGAAAGGTAGCTCCAGTTCAGAGCGCAGCATGTGTCTGTCTGCAGCTGACAATGTAGACATGCCCTTAAAAGCCAGGCCATTCTTCAAACAGCAAGTGAAACAGGCAGCTGCTTAGAGGCAGTGGCAGATTTTTGTTATGCAAAGGACAAGATCTGATTGAGTAATTCCAGATGAAATCTTTAGATCCACTGCAGATAGTCTCTGTGGTCTTGGAAAGATATGTATCAGCACCAGATCCACAGAAGCATGTAGGTGTCCAGGGTTCTTTACATAGAATTTATTTGCCTAACTATACAAGCGCTGAGTTAATTTCATTTCTTCCTGTAAGGACCAACCAAAGTAGAAAAAAGGTCAGCAGGAGATGCAAAATATACTTTTTTCATCTCTTCATGACTAAAACCTCTGAAAAACCTTGACCTGAATATGGACTCAGAACACATCTCCAGCATGCAACAAGCACTGAGCTGAGTAACTCACACAATCATTTTGGTTGTTAATGTGTCTAGTGTGAGCACCATCTCCTGGACCAAGTTAGTGCTGTGCTCTGCACACACAGGCAGAGGAGAAATGAGCTTCAGTGCCTTTTTTAAAGAAAAAACTTCAACCCCCCAACTCCTTTTTCTTATGGCATGCCAGGTTTTTAGCAAGCTCAGAAAGAGCAAAAGGGTGATGTGTGTGTGGGATCCTCTGTTTTTTCTACTCAGCTCACAACAAAGAAGCCAACATTTCGGGTGTTACTGAGCAAGGACACATTTATGTAGAGATGCTCTGGCACAAAAAAAAAAAGAAAAACAAAACACACACACACACAAAAAAAAACCCAAAAACCAAACCTCAAACCAAACCAAACCAAACCAAAACCAAAACAAACAAACAAAAACACCAAAAAGACCCCACATGACCAGGTCTCAGTCAGGGATGGAACTGGGAGGTGGGATTGTTTAGAAAAGCCTCCCTCAATCTCATTCATATCTCCAGGCTTTGTCTCTCAAATCCAGTAGTGGGAAGATATTACTGATATATTTTTAGCATGGCTAAGATGTCCTTTAAGTCTTCAGCCTCTGCTCAGGCTGCTAGGAAACCCTGTTGTAGGTGTCTAACCCTTCCTATGGCCTCCATAGGAAACAATGCACTCTGTTAGGAGCTCTGCCATGGAGCTGGGCTTGTTACACCTAGGTGTCTCAGTGGGATTTACCCAGCAGCTGCTCTTGGTTTCCCATGTGGGCTTAGGGAATTATTTCTTTATTTTACGTTTTATTTCCAGGTCTGCTGTAGTACTAGTATGTTAACTACCATACTTTTGCAGCGACAACAAAACACTCAGGGAAACCTCTAAGTTCAGGACGGTCCTTCAGAATAAGCTGAAGGCTTTGCAGAGTGAGTCAATACCAAACTCCTTGGACTGAAAGGATTCAGACAAATTTTGTTTACAGGGGAAGAGTGAAAACTTGTCATTTTTGCAGCATTTCCCAGGTTTCCCTGTTTTTTCTAGGAAATCATGTGAAGGGACAAGTTCACAGCAAACAGGCTCTTTCCAACAGTCTATAGAGCACTGAGTGATGCTGGTAAATGAATAATAATATTGTTTCTGCTCTTTCCAACACAGGTTAGTGTGGATGCAATTCAAAAACTGGCCATTTTGCAATAAAAGAGTTGAATGGGCTTTTGCCTTTTCAGTCAATCCAAGGTTGCTTTTTATGAAAGAATAAACACTCCCTTTTTGACCTTGACAAAAGCAAGGAGGTAATTGTGTAAAAAAGATAATTTATTTTCCAGGGTTTTTAGTAGTAAAAAAAATGGTGAAGACAGTGCCCAAAGTGTGCAATTAACAAACATTAAAGCAATAAAATATTGACCCTCATTTTTCCCTTTATCTATTCCCTCCCAGTTGCAGCATTTGAAGCAATAGTAGTGGCTAACAATCAATGAGTTCCTAATGAGAGCATCTCACGCTACACCCACAATAATTATCTTCTGAAAAATCAATAGAGAAGGAAATGTGAAAACAATTTGATATAAGCTTCAACTTTCTCTATTTCTGTTTATACTTATATACGAGATCCCCCTCCCCCTGCAAATTTCCCTACCTTAGAGGCAGGAAAGATGTCTCCATCTTGGAGCATAATCACATCATTAAGATGTATGAGATGGGCCTGCCTATGACATGTGAAATAAAAATATAATGAAGGAAACAATGCAAGCGTGTATAAAGGACCTTCTCACCCTCAGCAATAGCATTTGCTGCCATGACCAATATTCTTAATCAGAAAAAAATAGTCCTTCATAACAATCATGCTTCATACAATGATATTCACAACAGACCCAGGATGGCATAGCTGAGGAGTTATCAAAATACAGAAGTAATTTTTCTATGAAATACCTAGGAAATTACATCTTGAACCTCTTCCTGATGTGGATGTTTCTGTTGGGACTTGGCCATCACTGTTGATCCAGTTTTCACTGGAAAATAATTTAATAAAAGTGGTATGAACACAGAATTTCAGCCTAGTTCCATAAATATGGTTTATATTCCATGACTCCAGGGTGATGCTCTGTAAGCTTTGAGAAATTCTGAGTCTATTTCAATAAATGTCACAAACTGGACCAGTAACTGAGTATTTCCATGGTTCTGATGAAAAATAGAAGTGGTTAATGGTACTTTTACCATATCCTTCCCATTGATTTTTACCCATCCACCACCCCAGTAAAAGAGTCTGTTTTTTTTTTTTAATTTGAGGCTGAGAGCTTAGTAAGATTGTCTGCAATGAACACCCATAATAAGATATACAGATTTGGAATGAGCTGAGATTGTGAAATGCAGGGATTACATTTCCGTCTGCAAATTACCAGGCTTGATGTGAAAGTTGTAGGTATAACCAAAGAAATCTTCACAACTTGCTACATAAATAATGTTGGTTATGATGCCATCTGAAGCTAGCTCAGATTAGTCCCCTTTAACATTGCCAGGAAAAGTCTAACATAGATAGGAGTGTCATTGGAAAAGACTTAAATCTGATATTTCCATCTGGCTAAAATATAGGGTGATGGTGGGCAATTAGACCTCATCTACAATACAGACAAACCAGGCAGGAATAGAAATATCCATCCAGTCAAACAGAACACCCTCCTACTCTTACCACTCATGGTCTGCTTTAGCATCAGGATGTCTCAGGCTTTAAATGAAATGTCAAATATAATTTGGCTCTGGATACACAAGATATATGATTGCCCTTGGAGAAAGTTGATAACTCAGCACACTCTATGTCAAATGTGTATCTACCTGATAGCTCACTCCATAAAAAGCACTAGCCTGCTTTCCCTCAACTGCGTAAAATAGTCAGACTCCAAAAAGCCTGCCTGCAATTTACACAAATAGGTCCATTTTGAAAGAAAACCTTCATATCTGAAAGGAGAAATGGCTTATTGAAAGTTGATCCAGGTTAAGTTTCTAAATGGCATCACTGCACGTGACATTAGCATTCAGTGACTGGAAGGCAGTTAATGTTCCCAGCGCAGATAGTTCACCGTCAGATGAGGAATTATGTTAAATGACATGTTTGGATTTCTTTAAGAATCATTTTGGAAACTTTCATTTGGAAGCATGGTGTATTTTCAGAGACATTTTAACTGTTTGGAATCCAAACATGGCGTAAAACACAGAGTGGTAATTTGTGATTATTGATGCCTTCAAAGTTCCCTACAGCATCTACTGAACCTTAATTTTGTCCTGAAAGGAAAGATTATCTGAATCCATTTGCAAACCTCCTGGTTTAGGTGAACTTTTAAAATCAAGTATTTTCTATGTACACAAGCAAAATAATGGGCCTGATTTAAAAACAAGCAAACACACATACATAACTTTGTACAAACAGTACATAACTTTGTTGTGCATCTGTACTTGCTGTAGACAGTGATATATGTTGCCAAGGCATCTTTGTTGAACTTTTATCTGTTCTTTGCAGCCATCACTCAGAAAACATTATTTCAGTCTGATTATTTTGTAATTTTTTTTTGTGGCTTTGACACAGCCTATCCTCAAAAGTGGAATGAATCTTGTCTCTTCCAAGCAAAATGCACTGGGAGAAAAACTCGAAACTTTGCACATTGCCATTTAAAGTTTGCCATTTTGAAAAGACACGGTGGTTAAAGGTAAAGTCAGTAATAGATACTGTGCAGAAGGGCATAAATAGATAGGCAATGCACTTGTCAGTCACAGAACATGGGAAATGCCTTACATACCCAAATCAGAGCTTGTAGCTTAATCTTATCAGAGATTAGGTGACCTATTTTTTTCCTTTTGTTCCAAGAGCAGTGGATAGTATGTTTAATTCCTGTACCTAAAAAAAAAATAATGCCACTTTCTTAGCTAATTTAGTGATACTCATGCTTAAGACTGGAAAGAGATTCAATTAAAAGAGCAGTTTATCCTCATTTTCTTCTCTTTCTTGAGGAGTAATCATCTGGCACCTTTTTGTCATCTTTGTTTCTAACAGGACTGATAAAGAGCTGGAATGCATCTCTAATTAAGACATGATCACTTCATGATTATTTCAAGTTTTAGTCATTATTAATCTTTGCTACTTTTCGTTATCTTCCTTACACCAGCCTGGTATTTCTCTTTCCTGCCCACTCTCTCAGTGGTCTCTCTTTCCCCATTCTTCCTGGCCCCACTCTGGTGTCAAGCACCTTATGAACAGCTTTACTCCTTGTTCTTGAAGAAAACAATATTTCCCTTCTCGAATCTCCAACTTCTGGTCTGCCTGCACTGTCTCATTCATGCCCTTCTAAAGATGCTTTATTCTTCAAAGTAAGAGCTCCCAGAGCTAAACAGCTTCCAGCTGGAGTTTTTAATACACATTTGACTTTGATTGTAAGAATGAAATGTACTTCTTAACTGAGTTCTTAGGTCTTAAAATATTTCAGGTGAATTCAATTCAAGATAGAGGGGAGACCAGAAATATGAAGAAACACTCATAAATTGCATGTATTATGTCAAATTTCACCGAAAACTGAGAAGCTAAAATAATACTGAACATACAGGTGGAGGAAAGAAACACATCTACATCACCAAGGCTACCTAGGATCATGTAACTTCACCTCTTTTAGCCATCAAAAGTCTTACATTCCAACTGTCCATTTGATGTTATTCCTAGGACATTTATATTGCCTGCTCAGTTGTGAAGAATTATTAGTCCTTTGAAGGAGGAAAGTCCCCCTCTTTTCTCTGAATGTGGCCACACGCTGAAAATCCATGGTAAATCTGTAGCCAGTTTCCCTGGACATTTGATCTGGATGTTGGCATTTCAACTAGCATGCATTTTTAATTATATGGATCTGTTTTATATGTTTATTTGATTCAGTAGAAGCAGAACTCTGCATCCCTTGTTCCTTTGTAGTCCTTCCTGTAGACCTATTCCTATGAAATATTTTAATTACTATGGAATAATAGTATCAATACAAAGACAAACAATAACAGATCAGCACTACAAGGATATCAAGCTCAATCTATGTCTTCCTCAAAATCTTTAACAGAGCAGAGGGGAAAAAAACAGATGGCTTTGCAGCATGACCAGAAGGTTAACAAAGCTAGGCCTTTTCCAATGAGCTATAAGATTATTGTTACTTTTCTCTCTAGACCAATATTGATTATATGTTCCAATTTCATTCAGATATTGAATTTGCTTTATTGGGCAAACAGCTGCAGTCTCCACTTCCCATCCCTTGGCAAATATTTTTTCAAACTTCTTTTGAACTCACATTGCACAAGTGTGACTCTGCTGCACTCAAAACAGCTTGTCCATCATGTGGTACTGGACCAGGATCATGTATCTGGTCCAAACACAAGCTGACATACTGGTTTTACTGAAGTATGCCTTCCCTGTGTCTTTCTCTCCATGTCAGTGAATAACTCAATGTTTCTCCTCCATGGCCTGCATAACACTGGTGGTTCATCAGGACCATCAAATAAGTTGTAACTGGATGAGAAAACATACTGTCTGAATATTATTTTCATTAAAGATAGAATTTAAAGTATATATTATCTCTGAAACCAAAACACACTAACAATTAAAATTAAAGAAATAATGCTTGTCTCTCATCTCACTGAGGAATACTTTACTTGATCATTCTTCCCCAATCACAGCTGTAATCTGTTTCCTTTTTTTTTTTTTTAATTATGAATTTCTCAGAAATAAATGGTGTATGAATACAGACCTTTTGAGCACCACTTCACTTGACTTCCTTTAGTTAATAATCTCCAATCTATTCCCTGTGGTGTTTTGTCAGTTTTTCTTGAAGAAGTGGAGAGAGCAGATATGGAACAAAATGGGCATTAAGTCAGAAAAGGTACAGTTGTAGGTAAAGTAATGTCACAGCACTGAAGACATATAATATCAGACATTTCCAATTACATAAAGAAGAGTGTGGGAAGAAAGATTGCTACCATGTGGAGCATGGTTGTTTGAGCATTTTGAGAGATCAACCACAGTCATGAAGCAGCTGGGAAGTGATACTATGCAGAAGTATCTCTACTTCATACTAGCTTGAGAATTGCAGTCTGTTTTCTCAAAATTGTAACATTAGAAGCATTAGAAAGTCCTCTTCAAAATCACAGTTTGTTATGTTTTGAAATGTTTAGATTTCAACTTTTGTTTTAAAAATACAATATAGACAAAGAGGCATATCTTTGAACAGTCACTTCAAAAGCATGCTCAAAACATTTCACTCAAGAATGTCTAAAAGCTATGAAAAATTATTGTCATAGCTTCATCCCTTCACCCAACTCCTTCCCCGTATTTTCTCAGAAACAGTGGTCTCATAGTGTAAAGACACATTTTGGTTCCAGTGAAACTGTAGTTTGTTGCAGAAAGTGTTTCTCTAATTTTTTAACCATGATTTCTGGGAACAATTTTCCAGGAAGCTTTAATATCCCAGTAATCCTACAAACTCCTCTTTAATGTCACATATGAGGTTTCTTCAAATACCTCCTAATTTTAGCTTGGTTGTTCAGTTTTTCTGGGTGGCATTTGATTAAATAGGCTTTAAGTAAAAGATGTTCTCTAGCAAAGCAAAAACCCTGACCACCTTTTCTGTCCTAATTTCTGCTCTTAACATTTTACCATCTATACAAAAAGACAGATTTTAAGTGACCCTCAGAAGAATTCTGAGAAAGCTTATAGCAGAAACTGAAAAAGTCGTTAGACTGTGTAAACAGGCTGAGAAAGCATGTATTCTAAAGTATTATATCCCCAGAATACTGTCAGAAAGCCAACATTCAACTTACAGAAGTCCATAGGCAATGAAACAAATGACTGTAGAGGTAATCAGCAAGTATAAGCATTTATAATTACAGATACATAGTAAAATTGCAAAGCTTTGCCTCTCAGAGTGAAAGGCAGACTTAACACTATCTCTGCGTTGCAATCACAGTCCCCCGCTCACACCCCCCCTCCTGCCCCAGCTTCCTAGCTCCTGTGGAAATGCACATACAGGTGAACAAAGCTTTCAAATTCACAGCCACCCACTGAATGTGAGACTTATGAAATTTGACAGATACAAAAATGGAGGAAATATCCATTACATTCTGATACGTTACTGAAGACGCACAAACAGGGAACAGACTATCTAGGTTAAGTACTGGTATAAATTAAACAGAAAGCACATTTGCTCTAGCACTGGCCTTTGAAATTGAGAGTGATGGCATGATTAAATAATTGAACTGTCTCACCTTGCACAGTGAAGCAGAATTCCAATAGGAATAATTATTCAAAAATGGATATGAAGGCAAATCAAGCTCTTCAGCAGCTAATACAGCAGTCTGCAACTTGACTTCTTGCTGTCTTGTGGAAGAAAGAGGAATCAGGATCAACTGGTTATCTTTCTTCCATTTTGCAAATGTGCCAATTACTTCATTAGGGCCAATCCCTTCATCAGTAATTTTCTGCAGTAAGGTGCCCTTAAATTGTTCTAAAAATTAAATCCCATGTTCACTCAACATAGATTTAAAAACCCAAGCATGACATCTGTCATCTTGAAAGTTTTCTTCCTGTAAGTATCTCCCCTCAAGTCACAACCTCTGGGCATTGTACATGATGCAAGCAATGGCAGTCCCACAATCCAAAGCTCTCCCATCACTTAGCTAGGCAATTTCCCATAACCGCACGAACATCACAATGGTCATGTGAGAGTGCATATATATAGTCGTATGAGCCACAGCACAGGCCTCTATGAAAGTACACAGCTCGAATCTAACTTCACATAACTTGTGCTAAAAAACCTCCAGGGAAAGAAATTGTGTCAAGAATTGGATGCCTTAGTTTTCACATCCCTTCAGTTCTGAAATATCAGTCTTCATTTTGCTGAAAATTAGGCTGACACTATTCTATATCATTTTGGTATTACAGAGTGCACTTAGAGGGGGTTTTGTCTCTGTACCTGTGATGACAGGTACACAAGACCTTCCTTTCTTTCTCTTTCATGATCATTATTTCTTGACTTTCTTTGGCGTCACTGAGCCAAATTCTTTCACTTTTCTGAACTTAGTGGACTGTAGTTGCATCCTTTTTCCTTAATTTTCTGTTTAAGCTGTTAGGTTGAGTCTAGTTGAGATGGGATTGATTTTCCTCATAGTGCTGAGCTGCCTAGAAGTACCTAGAAAGATACTGGTAACACATCAGTGCATTAGCTACTGCTGGGCAGTGCTCCACAGCATCAAGGCTGTCTCTTTGACATTCCCACTTCACCAGTAGGCTGGACATGGACAAGGTCTTGGTAAGCCACATAGCTAGGACAGCAGATACAAACTGACCAAAGGAACATTCTAGACAATATGATTTCTGCCCAGCAATAAAAGCTAAGAGAAATGACAAGGTGGGGGGCATCTGTTACTATGACATTTGTCTTCAGGAACAACTGCTATGTGTACTGAAGCCCTGCTTCCTAGGAAGTGGCTAGACATTGCCTGCTGATAGGAAGTAGAGAATAAGTCTTTTGTTTTCCTTTGCTTCCACCTGTGGCCTTAGTTTTTGCTTTTATTTCAACCCATAATTATTTTCCCAACTTATTTTTTCCCCCTCGTCATGTTGATCAGGGCAGTGATAGAGTGGCTTGGTGGGCACCTGATGTCTAGCCATGGTCAGCCTACAACAGCTGTTTTTTCCTAATAGATAATACTAAGTACATTCAGTTATTCTTCCCAGTTCCATGGAAAACATCAAGAATTGTTCCCCTTATTTACCTATCTGCCTATTTCCCTTCCTTTGAAACTCATGAAAAACACTGTCTATGACCATTGAATCTTCTTTGAATCAAGGAGATCTTCTGATGTTATTGTTGTGGATTGTCATCTGCAATGAAACCTTCTTTAAAGTTGATTTAATGACCCCTTCCTGGAAAAAAAAAATCAGTGATGACTCTACCTCCTCAATCTCTTTCTCAGTTCTATAGCTTAGTATTCATTCAGTTTTTCTTGGCTGGAGTTTTCTAGTAGTTTTTCTTCTAATAAATCCATGCGAAATTCTCTCTCTCTCCTGGTGGCCCAACAGAAGTCTGAATTTGATCTTTCTGTGTTCCTGGTAAACTCAAATTCTTACCATTACCTTCGTATCCTTCATACTTTTATATCCATCTGCACCAAGCTTAAGGAGTCTGAAAAAAAGGAATTCTCTGTGAATTAATTGTTGAAGAGGTGTGGCTGGATTTGTTTGTTTAAACAAGTGGGGTATATGGAGGACAGCTGTAACTTTCTTTAAATCACTTAGATATATTTTCAAGTTAGTTCAATACACTGAAAAAGTGAAACACAATGGAATTTTTTCCTTTCTTGTTTCCTATCACTCCCAACTGAAATGATATCTTCTTGCATAAATAGAGGAATGGAGCTAAGTAATCTTACTTTTCTCTCTTCTATCTAGCATTTAGGACTTTGGGATGCGTGGTGCATTCCTCATCTCTTTGTGATATCTGTGACACATCGCTGGGGACACAGCTGTTAACATACCAGCCATGCAGCATTGCCAAGCAGAAATGCCTCTTGCTTTGGGAGTGCCTTGGCAATAAGTCAAAAAGAACAAAAATTGAGCTTATTGGAGCAGTGGACTAACATGGCAAATATTCACCTGTATTTAAAGACAAGGTATTTAAAATCCATGGAGGTGGTCAGACTTGACACTGAAATCACCCAGACAATCACTGTTGCATGGCCTTTGCTTCATAAATGCCAATTATTTGTAAGATCTGATTCACAGCAGTGAATGAGCTTTTAACATTTTGATCAGAATTGTTGTTAAACAGAGAATCCTTTATGATTTGTGTCATCTCTTATAGACATGAACCACTCATTTGTGGCTAACGGTGATGGTGAATAGCTTACAAGAAGAAAATGTGCATAGTGACATCTGCTGCATTTACCTTACCATTTACTTATGGGTCTGCTCTGGGTTACGAGGAAAATAATAATAAGAGGCCTGAGATTGAGAATTTTGCCCTTCTCTCCATCAGCCAGTCAGCTGGTATGGGAACTGATCCTCAACTATAGGGATTTAGGGAGCTAACAGTGTTTGACAACCTAGATCTTAGTTTCTAAAACTTCGTTTATGTTGTAGATAACTGTACACTAGAGAATAGTCCAACTCAGCAGGCAAATTTAAGGTTTTCCCTCCACTTGCACCAGGTGGTCATCTGAAAGCTAACCACTAACCCCCAAGTAACAGCAGACATTGAGGACAGCTGGCAAATTAGGCCGTAGGGCTGCATTTGAAACAGTATGGGTGTAACCTTATGCCATACATTTATTAAGAAGACAAAAGCAGCTCCCTAAAGAGGAGAATTATTGTCAAGATATCTCTATCAAAGGCTCTTAGAGGCTGAAATCCAAGTGAGTAATGAAATATGGCTTGGTTTATGAAACAATAAAAAGCACATTCCATTTTTCAAACTCCTTTGCCTTTAACACTAAGATGCTAATGAATTCAAAAACTACCTATTGTTTTCAAAGAATGATTTTAAAGCACATGAGAGTCATTTCAAGATTAAGACACCTATGTGCAGATGTTCACAGGTCAATGGCGATCTGCTTAGTACAGTCACTGGAGCTAGAGCTATCCAGCAAAATCGTTGCTGGGGTCAGTCTTTACTTAACTATGTGCTGGTCTCTGGCAACATGAAACATTTATGGAGTCTGGTGTCTGTCATATGGTACCTGCAGGAGGCTCCACCATTTTTCAGCAGCATCCCAAAGCCAGATAGACAGCTCTCGAAGACAGATAGACTTGAAGACAGATAGATCTCGCTACTCAGGTATATACAACTGAGATCTAAATCTCCATTGACCATAACAGGAGCACAGGAGCTACATGTAGACATCTGCATATACATTGTTGGTTTGGTTTTGTTTTTTTGTGTGTTTGTGGTTTTTTGTTTGTTTGTTTGTTTTTATTATTATTATTAGTTAGTTTGTTTGTTTGTTTTGTTTGTTTGTTTTGTTTTGTTTTTAACCTGGAATTAACTAATAAGTTAATCAAGTAAGAAAAGACTTAGTTTCCCAGTTAAAACTGTGATTAGTTTCCCAGTCAACAGGTTGCCTGCTGAAATATAAAGAATAGTATTTTAATATCTTTGGCTATATCTGTGCTCTTTTGGGAGTTCACAGCTCAAGTACGCTGAGATTGGATGAAATACCTCAGAGCTAGCTGGCTCAAGATCATTGCATCTATATCGTGTGCAGAGGCAGAGCAAGAGCAGGAGTCAATCTTCACCTTTTTCTGAGGCTCCTTCTACTTGTTCTGAATCCAAAAAAGTAAAATTTTAATAGGTCAGACCATGTGAGTGTTCATGTTGAATTCAGGACCAAGCCCAAGAAAACATAGGAATCTATGTGTCACAACTGTTTTTCAGTTCCTCATACATAGAGATTCTGAGAGTTTGTTTTTTACTCTAAACACTGTAATCTTTGTAAGGCTGTCTCAGGTTCGCACTATGTGTTTGTGTAACATCAAGTGAGAAGAGCTCCGAGCACTGTTATAAACCTTCCTCCCCTGCCCCATAGCCCATAGATGAGTCAGGCTCACAAATTCTACTAGCTCCATGGTAAGCTGCTTTTTGTGCTTTCACATACAGTTATCTTTAAAGATAAAGTTTTTTTGGTTTATGGCTTAGCTGGTTCCTCCATGGTGACTGCTGGCTCTTCTCAGGTAAAAGAGCAGTCTTTAACATCTAGTCATTTTTCATCCTGCAGATGTGTCCAAACAGCTGGAACTCCCTTCTTATTTCCACATCAGTGACTCTCGCTTTTAACACATTTCTTTTGCTCATTGTCTCTTTTCTGATATACTATTGCCAGCTGACCACAGGAAGCTGATGGTAACATTTCATTTCAAAGGGCAGATGTCTTTGTGTGCCAGCTTATTCAAAGGTCTGTGTTTCTACCACATGCAATAGAATGCAGTACATCCATATTTCAAACTGCTTTGTATTTTTGTGTGTGTGTCTACAGAAAAAAATCACCTTGTCTCCGCTTTACTGTAATACAACAAATAAATAACAGAACGTAGAGATGGGAGTAAAAGTAAAGTGTTTATTCAACTTGCAGGCTTATTATAGGAAAATATTTCTAAATCATATATCTTAAGATCATGAAAGATCAGTAAGATGGCATAGTATTTTCACACTTACCTAGCATCTCATTGTGTCAGTAATGCCTCAGTTACTGAATTGCATTCAGTGCATAATCAGATCCTAAACTATTTCTCCAAGTCAGAGTTGGGGCACCAGACACTTGAAGAGGGCACTATTGGTTAATTGTGCCTTCTAGCTGTATCTAAAATCAGGAGGTGTTATCTATTTGCTTGTATTAGCACATCAATGAACTGCTAGATGTTCTTTGATGAGTTCTATGGACATCAGAAATAGCTATCAGCTGTTTTAATAGGCTACTGGAAGCTGACTGTGTTTCCTTCTAAAGCAAGGAATAACAAGTAGCACTTGCTCTCAGTAGTTTATGCACACAGAAGAAATGGAATAGCCGGTCATATCAATCTACATGCACAGTTCTTAACGTACAGGAATGATACCCTTCATTGTAAAAATAAGCCAAAACTGTGTTCACTGATTTTTAGCTGAATAAACTCTAAAAGTATTACAATATCCCCAACTAAAAAACTGGGGGGAAAAAAAATCAAAACCCAAGGAACAAAAAGAGATTGTAAGATCACAATAAAAAGAACAACATGACCAGTTGCAGGGGTTGATAAAGACTAAGGCATAAAACCCTCTAAATTTAATCCTTTGTATATGTGGTACAATAGGACTTCTGATGAGTTATCACAGTGATGCCATGTATATTGGAAATTGCTTATATTGTAAAACTCTGATCCTTTAGAAAATAACTCTGATAGGCAAGTTTAATCTACTAAGGCATGCAAAACCATTCTTCACTCATCAGTGTCTTGTTTGAGTTAAACCTGCATCTGCAGCTGTTTTTCCCTCTGATGTCCTAGGTAAGGGTCAGGTTTTTGCTTTTTGACTGATTTTTGTACTTTATTTTCAAAGAAAAGTAGAATTCTCAAGTCACTGCATTATCTGTGAATTTGGAGCATTTAAAAATAACCCAGCACTGATATCTAAGATAGAATTGTGAGTGCTAGCAACAAGGAATTTACATAGATCACAGTTCAGAGCTTCTGTCTGCTTATAAGGAGGCTTTACTCACACAAGTATCCTTAGAGACGTCAATATAATGGATTACCTTGTGTAAGGGATGCTAAACCATTAGTGAAAAAAACATTCATTTGGGCAGTAGGAACAGAGATATTTATTCTGATTTGTAATTTTAGAATGTTTTTTCTTTTTTTTTTCTTTTTTTTTTTCCCCTAGATGCAAATTATTATAAATAAATCTGTTATGTAAAAAGTATTATTTGGCTTCCTTTATAGTATTGTTCAAATGTAATGGAAATAGAAGCATTGCCCAAGTTTATTTAAAACATATGTAGTTTCACATTTCATATGAGCACAGTGATAAGACAGATTGCACCAAATGGGGATCTAAGCTATGCTAAGCAATAGTCATGTTCTTTCACAGTCATAGCTCCTGTTTTGCAGACCCACCTGCAAAACACCTGTCATCAATGAGAGTCTGTTACTGAACACTCAACCCAAGAAACACACTCTTTCATTTTATACTCTGTTAAGGAGTACAAACCTCAGCTGTGACTTCCTTGCATCATAACAATAATGTGAAACTGGTATCCTTGAAGTATCTCCATTTTGCAATTACATTGAGAGTAATGTACTATTTTTGTTGTGATAAGACTGGAAGAAAGTGAGACCAAACTGAGAAAAGAAACATAGAACAAAAAGGTTAAAGTCTTTCTGACTGGAATCAGTGAAACCTCTCATTTGCTCAAAAAGGAAAGATTTCAACCTGCAATGTTAGGAGGGAGTGAGAGAAGAGAGATGGAGAACATGACATGACTTATGAGACAGGAGAACCTTACAGGCAACTTTTGTTCTTCTTCATGTAATGAAATTTTTGCTCACTTAAGGTACTTAATCTATTTTAAAGTTGCTTTTAGCTGCAGTTGCATGCTGAGAATGCTTCAGAGATGACAAGGTTGCTAATGCTTAAAAACTGAGTGTAGCTTGTAGGAGACAGATGCCTTTATACACACAAAGATGCAGTCAGCTTTGATACGGACTTTTCAAGGGATCAAAGTGCCCATCAAGTCAAGAGCATGCATTTTCTACAGTACCCCCAAAGCCCTAATGTCTCTTAACCTACAAAACCCCCTTAGCCTTCTGTCCCATACTTTCCTGGAGTTTCCTTCACATTTGAAGGTCTCCAATTATTGCTCTTACTCCAGGTCTACCACATCAGCATGCAGCTAAGGAAGTCTGAACTTAACATTTTTACAAGGAGGTTTTTCAGCAAAATTTCTTCTCACTCTTTTAGATTAACTCCACCAAAAATCCTGGTCATACTAGTGGAAGCAGGCCACCATCTCCTGCTTACTGGGCAACACTTACATCCTCCCAGTGATTGTATTAACTAATCTCTGGTGATAGACATTTCCCTTGAGTGTATCAAGCCTGAAAAAAAATGCATAGCATGCGTCCCATTAAACTTGCAAGACTTCAGCCACTGATACTTGAGAAATCATTAGCTCCTGTTCTACAAAGAAAGTCAAAGGATGCTGGATGTTTCATCAGCTATCTCTTTAAAAACGTTGAATATATTTGAACAGCAGCTAATGGAGAGCTTGCTCTCCTGCCAGTCAGATGGTGAGCTGTGTGGCTTATTATCACCTGTGTCTCCAAAATGTATTTTACTCTGTCAGTGAAAGGACCATATTATATTGATATTTTAAACAGTGAAAATCATTACTGCCATTAATATAATTTTGCATGCTGACTCTTAACACGGGAATGTAACCTTAGCAATTTCAAAACTATTCCAATATTCTGATACAGAATACAGAAAAATAACAGTTATCAAAATCATATTTTCTTGAAAAAAATCTGTTTTACTGTTGAGATTTGTGTCATTCTTTCATTACTCTAAAAGAAATAATGCCTTTGACAGTTATCAGGTAAAATCATGAACTATCATGTAAGTTTGTGTCAACAAAAGTAGCATTTGAACTTTTATAGGTTTCTTTCTTAAAAGGTTTAGTACTTGCCTATACTATCTTCCCACCAGGTCAAATGTATTCCTATTCAATCAGAGTATTTTATTATTATTTACTTTATCATCACAGACATATTCATACCACAAACTGCTTTAACTCTTACCTCCTTCAGTATGAACTTGTGTGAAACATTTTCCCTCTTCTTTTTTGTCATTGAATTTATAGCAAACATCTTCACTCATTCTCTGCAAATACTTACACACACTCTTGAAAGCCCATTACTGAAATCAGCAGCATTATCAGTGAAAACTCCTTCTTTTCATATTTACATCACTTAGAGTCTCAGCTTGTAAAATAAACCAGAGTCCCACCATGGCATCAGCTGATTTTGGTTTTGACTCACAAAGTTCTGCTGTTCTGAGGAAAATACCTGTGGGATTTATCACTGCACTGGGGATTTTTTCTAGTGACTTGCACACACATTAAATTTAAGGTAAAAAAACCCAAACAAACAAAAACAAACAGTTGTGAAACAAAGGAAATAATCACAGAATAAAAACTCCTATAGAACTGAAACTCATGCTGACATCAACAAGGGTTTATGATTAAATGGTTATGATTACAGTGTCTTTGTAATTACTCTCTTAAAATAATTGAAAGACTCAGGCTACATGGTTAATAAGTATCAGTGACAGCCTGCACTTCTACAGTACATTCTAGCTCAGAAATGCAAAATTAACCTTCATAACATACTGAAAAAAAAAAAAAAGAAAAAAAAAGAAAAAATTATCAGCTTCTCAAAAGTAAATAACTTCCAGCTTTATTTTCAATAGTGAGATATCATACTTCATTTAAGATGATTACTGAGGTCCTGAAAGAGTAACTTGGATTTCTGCCAGCAATATTATTATTAAAATCCAACCAACCAAACAGGCAAGTGTGGAACTAGAATTAGAAAATTCTTCAAGGAAAGTACTGGAAACACACAGAGCATTTGCTTTAAATCCCCTAATTTAAGGAGAATTTTATTACTTATTACAATGAATACACCCTGACAACAGAGAGCTATTTTGAAGTTACTGGATTTTAAAAAAGTATTTCATGACTATGACACACAGTAAACCAAGAAAAGTGAACCCTAAAGCTGAGTAACAGTAAAACTTTTTAGGAATTAACAAAATAAATCCTGTAAATATTTTAATCTCTGAAATTTATCTTTCTAAAAAATGAATAAAACCCGATTAAGGGCAAATAATATGACTGGAGTTTATGACATTTAGAGTGTGTAGCCTTCGGTTACCTTCCAATTGAGCTGGTAGCTTGTAATTTCCCAACTTTTTGGTGCAATCCTTAGGCAAGCTGCTGTGGGGACTAAAAGACCTGCCTAACACTTTGGGAGCTTGACACAGTGCCCAGAACCCCTGGACCCAGTGCTGGGCACTTTTTCCAGTGGTAAGGCTGTCCTTCAGTGTTACAGGTGCAGCTTCCTAGTCTGATGGACTGATAGATGCCCTTGCATTCACCAGGTAAAGAGTTGTGTTCTTCTTGGCATCCCCAGGAGCTCAGCCACCATCTTATGGTAATGCCACTCTTGAAAGCCCTAAGAGTTGTGGTTCAGTTCACTCGCGTTTGAGGATTAATTAGCTGTTACTGCAGCTTGTTCTTGTAATTCCTCTGTCCGCAGCTTGCTCTTGTAATTCCTCTGTCCTAATTAATTTTTGTAAATTTTGGAAGCTACTGGAGTCATGCAGGGAACTTTCAGGGGAGAGGAGAATGTGGCTCTTTCATGGGTTGCTACGTTTTGTTCTTTTGGCTTTGACTCTTAACAGATCTTTCTATCTATCTGAGGCCATGAGGTTTTGCAGTGGGGCTAAATAAAGAAATTTGCAGCTAAATAAAGAAATATTTTAAAATTACACTATATTTTGATTAATATTTCTTGATTTCCTGTTTTGGGTGGGGGCATGGGTTTTGCCATGTTTCTTTCTTTTTTTTCTTTTTTTTTTTAACTGAATACATTTTCATTTTACAATATGTGCCTTGCAAAATGATGTTTCCTTGAAATGCTTATTAATATTCACATTTGTGAACATAGTAATTAGCTCCATCCTCAGACATGTTGATTATTGCTCTAACCAGTGTTTCATTTTTCAGCTCTCCTCATAGCTAACAGCCTTTTAGATGAAGATAAGTTTCACTAAGTAGACTTTCTACAAAAAAGACTCACAAATGTTTTACTCTGCAAGCAGCATTGCATCTGCAATGTGGTGCAGGACATGCGTACATTCACACCAAAGACCATGAGAACCGCTGGTGCATGGGAAGATCAGAGCCCAAATCCCTGACCAGATGAGGAGGGAGCAGGACATTAGGCAGCAATGAGGACAACACAGGACGCAGGAGAATCTTCCCCATCCCTTGGTAAATTCAGGCCTGTGAAAGCCTGTGGAATTAAGAATAGCAGGCCAAGAAATAGTGTTACAGCTTGTGTTTGGTCAGGTCAGGCTGATAATGGGAGCTGCTTGTCATCAAAATGTGATGGGATAAGAGACTGCATGTGAACATCAGCAGTTCTTAGTCAACAGCTGCGCTTTCAGAACTGGTTATAATGAGGCATTCAGTAAAAGAATGAAATTTTATTAATATTAATATTTTTTATAAACCTTACCGCTAAGAATCAGGTTTCAGAGAAGGTAATCCCCTCTGTCCTATCCTCCACATGTGCACAGCTTAAGGCACAGTACCTTACAGCAACACAAGTAAATTGCACTTGCTCAACAGCTCATATCCAACTAGGTGAGATGTGTCTGGGCTACACTGGGAACAATATAAATATGATCTTCTGCCTATCTTTTTTTTTCACCCTAACGCATAAAACTGGTAAAGGAGGTCATGACTGGTGAGGTATTTAGGTGTTAGAGTGAGGGTAAAATGTTCACATACTCTGATCAAGGTTTTGTGTGACTAGTGTTTGTAAAAGGAACAGAGGAAAATTGAAAGTGCTTCTAAGATATTTAAAGGAAGCCAACTATCAAATTCAGTAATGCCAAAATGAAGAATGATTGGCTTCTTTCACAAGACTGCACCATGTAAGATGCTTTAAGCAGAAGAATAACTGGCAGAAGTAATAAACTGTCATTGTTATGGCTGTACCCACATGAAAATGGGACTTTTTTTTTTTTTTTTTTTCCTGACAGCAGAAGTCAAGACTCAGGAACTTGACTTTACCTTCACAGCTCTGGAAATCAGTATCAGTATTCGGATGAATCTACCAATTTATTTTTTTTTTCCTTCCAAAGCTGATATTTTAGTCTCATTTCCTCTAGCTAATCTGAGATAAGTAATCTAGGATGCACCAAAATAGCAGTACATCACTCTTCATTTCATCTCTGCACTTTAGTACAACTTGTTCCAGTTCCCCTCAGCTGCACTCTCAGCAGACATGTCCCCCAGAAAATTTCCTTTCCTACATCTCCTAGTCCCCAGTGTACAAATGCAAGTGACCCGGTACAGGAATGATTCTTGTGACATTTCAGTTCACCAATAACACATTTCACCAGGCTGTGGCTGTAAACTAGGGAAAAACCTCTTATTTCACAAGGCAAAATTATATGAGTTTGCATGGAGAAATTTTCATTATGTCTGGCTGTGAAAAGTCTAAACTGAGGGAGAAAGCGCTGTGATGCAGTGGGCAGCTAAGCCCAGTCTTCCAGGAATACAGTCAACCGCATAGATTTTAAATCACTGAGGGATGCTCAGTTTCCAGGATGTTTATTCTTGAATTTAATAATTACTTCCCTCTCCATACTTCTCAAAGAACAAAACAAAATCTGAATAGCAGAGTCCATTATCACTCCATATGGTGAAGCGAGGCAAGATGGACAGGATCCAAAACACAGAGCAGTGGCTTTGCTTTGTTCTTCCACCAGCTGTAACAAACAAAGCATGAGGCAAAAAAATATGTGCACAAGAGAAAGATTGTTTGTCAGAAGACAGGCAAAAGAGTTGTTATTCAAGACTGTATTATGACATGGCCTTCTGATATTGAAGGCCTGATTTTATTGCAACTTTCATTTCCCAACTAAATATCACTAACTCTACCTCCTAGCCAAAGCATGTCACAGCAATAGAACAATTTCTCCCTCTCCTTCTAAAAGAAGTCTTTCATGGCAACTAGACTGTCACGTTTACCAACAGGTAACTTCAAAGATTCTTAATGCTTCTTGCATCAAGTTTCCCCCCATGAAGATTTCTCCCAACATACACCAACCTCAAATTTAATTTCTTGGGAGTAATGGGTGTGCATAGTGAGTTTTCCAAAGAAAAATTTATAAAGGCATTAACAGTGGAAGACATTTAAATTCCTACACAGGACTGAAAAGAAGACATCTGTCTTCTTCAGACAGTCCCAGTGGACACAGAATTTTCTTTGGGACTGTTTGTTTTCCCTTGACTTTTAATTAATAAGTAGAAGTTGATGTTTTCTATTTCACTGATATATCAAACAAACAAAAAAACAAGAAACCCAAACCAAACCAAAACCCTGCAAACCCCCAAATCTTATTGAAGAATGACAAGCTGCACAAGGGGCCAAAAGCCAGCAAAGTGTACTGAAATCTAGAGAGGCATTTTCTGGATGTCAGCTGCCGTACAACACTCCAGTGCAGAGACAACAGGGATTCATATGCCACCAGAACTGACCTTTCCCAGATACACAATTCACAGGACAGAAATATTACCCAACATGGTCTTCAATGTCACTGGCAATGGATATTGATCCTGTATTCAGCCCTATTCTAATGTTGTTTTGTTTTATGTGATTTTTTTAACTGAGAGAAAAGTAGGGGAAAAAATAAGTTAAATGAGGTGAATGGAAACGGTTGACAAATTTAAGTCCTACGAACTGTAATGTCTGTTGCTTTTTGGAACAGATTGCCATACTGTTGAAGCAATGGAGAACAAGGCCATGTTGACAACTTTGTCCTTTTATACAATCATACAGTGGTAGAATCACAGAATGGTAGGGGTTGGAAGGAACCTCCAGAGATCATCGAGTCCAACCCCCCTGCCAGAGCAGGATCACCCAGGGCAGGCCACACAGGAACAGATCCAGGCAGGTCTTGAAAGTCTCTGGAGAGGGAAACTCCACAGCCTCTGTGGGCAGCCTGTTCCAGTGCTCTGTCTTTCTCACAGTGAGGAAGTTTTTCCTCCTGTTGAGGTGGAGCTTCCGGTGCTTCACCTTGCTACCATTACCTCAGAAGGGAGAGGAGGGGAAGGAGGGAAGGAAGTGTTGCCCTCTATGTTAAGAAATTAATTGAATGTGAAGAGATGTTCCAGCATGTCATGAGCTGTCATGAGCAAGTCAAAAGCTTATGTGTAGGAATTAGATATCAAGGCAACAGGGGAACCTTGTGGTTGGAGTCTACTACAGGCCTCCCAAACAAGAGGAACCTACTGATGAAGCATTCCTACTCCACCTACAGGAGGCATCACACTCACAGGCTCTTGTCCTGCTGGAAGACTTCACCCCCCCCAAATTTACTGGAAAATTAATACAGAAAGCATTAGGCAATCCAGGAACTGCTGGAGTGCCTTGATGATAACTTCCTGAGACAAGAAATAGACAGCCCTACCCAAGGTGATGCAGTACTAAATATATTGGTCACCAATGCAAGTGAGCTCATAAGGGATCTCAAGATTGGAGGCAGCCTGGGTTGCAGTGACCATGAGCTGGTGGAATTCACAGTACTAAGCGTCACAAATCAGTCAAGGAGCAGAACCGGGACCCTAAATTTCAGAAAAACAAAATTCCAGCTCCTCAAGAAGTTAGTCAGTTGGACACCCTGGGAAATGGTCCTCAGGGACAAGGGAGCAGAACAGAGCTGGCAGATCTTTAAGGACACTTTGCATAGAATGCAACAGATCTCCATCCTCAGGTGTAAGA
>JANHFX010020685.1:6010-16154 GCA_027560015.1 Chloroceryle amazona | reverse complement strand
GGGCCACTCTTCCTCCTGCCAGGTAGGCCTCACAGGATACCTTACCTGAGAAGAGTGAATGTCACGTTTGGCTTCATATAAGACACAACGTGATTTTCCAGGTCTCCTCATCACGTGCCACACTGTTAAAATCCAGCTGCCAGAAGGGTTTCGGAGAGAGATGGTGCGCTATCTTCGCTCTGTACAGCTCCCAGATGGAGGCTGGGGCTTGTGAGTAGCAAAGATGCTTTTAGTGATGGCATCTCCACAGTACAGCACTTGGAGCTGCTATCAAATCTACTTGGCTTCAGGAGTGGGACTGGGCAACTGTGATACCTCCGGGTTGCTGGTCTTGCTTGTGTAGTGCTCCAGGTACACCTTTGTCACAGAGATGGCTGGAGCATCAAGTCTGGCTGCATCCCCTCTGTGGTGTTATATCCCAAAGCATCATGTGTGACTGGGTAGGGCAGAGCAATATTTCTCCCTGGATTAGTTGGGCCTCCCCTTTTCCACAGTTGCATCTTCATCCCACTTCACCCTGACAAAGACAGCCCTGTGCAGTGGGTTGTGTCTGACTAATGCTAATAGCTGGCTAATGGCTATGCTGTGTGTGTACATGACAGGCATGTGGAAGACAAATCGACAGTGTTTGGCACAGCACTCAACTACATAGCCCTGAGGATCCTGGGGCTTGGACCAGATGACCCGGACATTGTACGGGCCCGTGTCAACCTGCACAGCAAAGGTCAGCTTAGTCGTGCTCAGCAGAGCAGCTGTGGGGCTGGTACACTGGTGAGATAGGTCTGGCCAGACCTGAGGGTTGCGTGGAACATGGGGCACTGCCAGGTAGTGAAGCAACCGTTGGTCTTGTTTGCCCTTGGTGGCACCTGCATATTCAGTTGCTGATGAGAAGTGCATTATGTTTTTCTGCCATTGCCCGCTTGCCCTTTTTCAGGATATTTGTCCCAGACTGAGTGGCATGGTCCCAAACGTGGGGAGAAGTGGACCCTGCGATGGGGAAGAAAGCAGGGATCTGGCATGGCTGCATTAACCTTGAAAGCTGATATCGCTCTCTGCAGGAGGTGCTGTGGGAATCCCTTCCTGGGGGAAGTTTTGGCTGGCCATCTTGAATGTTTACAGCTGGGAGGGAATGAACACACTTCTCCCAGAGATGTGGTATGTGCCACTCTCATTGTAGACGTAGAGGGTGTTGTCAGTCCTACCACCAAGCCTTGATCCAGAGCTGCCCCATGAGGTGGTGTTTGCTGGGATAACTCCAGCTATGGCTTGGGACTGGGAGTGCTCAGGCTGCTTGTCATCTGGGTTACCAGTAGCAAGGCCAGACAGCGGGTGGATAACCAGCCAGTCAGTGCTGAAGGAACATACTAGAGCTCAGCCTTGTTAGCTTTACTCACAGTGTCTGATACATCTGTATATTTCCTGCCTGTATCTTCTGCTCTTGTGACCAGACAGAACTGGGCCTCAGCAGGACAGGACAGCCACATGTAAGGCTGACACATCTCACCCTAACTTATACACTCTTCAATTATTCAGAGAGACACTTAATGTCAGAGAGTATGACATTTTTCTTAAGGGAATCAGGGACTGCACAGTACCAAGGGCTGCTGGTACTTTATCATCAAATGCATGTAACTGTAAGTCTGGGCCTCTGCCTTCAAAGTTACATGGGGAAGAGAGGGTCCCCTGAACTGATTTCTTTCCCTTTTCCTCTGAGCTCAGGATCTTCCCTGCCCTGTGTCAGCTGCACCAGGAGCAGTATCTGCTGGCTCTGGTGTGTGCAGGGAGCAGCCTGTTGGGGAGGATTTTGAGTTTTGTTTTTTTTTTTTGTGGATATTCTCATCCTTTCTCCTTCGACTGTACCAGCAGCAGCAGACCTGGTACAGGGGATAGGGAAAAGCATGGCTTTCTCATCCCCCTGTCAGCATATTGTCTCTCCGTGCTGCCCTTGGCCCTCCTTGTTCTTCACCATAGCACCTTGTCTGTTGCAAACAGGCTGTTTCCCACATGGTTCCCAGCCCACCCGTCCCGGCTCTGGTGTCACTGCCGACAGGTTTACCTCCCCATGAGCTACTGTTATGCCAGGCGTCTGTCAGCAGAAGAGGATGACCTCATACGGAGCTTGCGTCAGGTAAGGAACTGACCCTGGTGGAGCTCCCCAACAAGGCTACATGGCTTCCTGACCACCTGCTGTGCCAGACTTGTCCTTGGGGGACAGCCTTTGGCTTGCAGAATGACAACTCTTGTACCTACACAGGTTCTCGAGGCAGCAGAGCCAACTGCTAGAAAGCAGTAAGCTGCCTCTGTGTGCTTGCTCCCAGCTTGCCAGGCTGATGCCCTTTCTTAACTTGTGCCAGGAGCTGTATGTGCAAGACTATGCCAGCATAGACTGGCCAGCCCAGAGGAACAATGTGGCTGCTTGTGATGTATACACCCCGCACAGCTGGCTGCTGGGAGTTGCTTATGGTAAGTGCAGCGTTGGCTGGGCAGGAGGGCCCTCAGCATGTGAGATGGTGGTGGTAGAACTGAAGATGCTTTTTACCATGTAGGCTCTTTAGGGTCTACAACCAGCTACCAATGTATGCCCTGGAGCTGAGATAAAGGTGTGGATTGTGTGATCCTTGGGCTTCTCCTTGGGAGAAGCAGGGCCTTGGGCCACTCTGGGTCAGAGCAGTTCTCTTGCTTTCCTCAACTGGTCATCATGTGAGCAGTAGTACAGGCTGCCACAGCAAGTGAATTGGGTCACATGGGGTGTGTTTTTCATTGCATGGCCCTTTCTTCTCGTGTAGCCATCATGAATCTATATGAAGCCCACCACAGCACTCATCTGCGGAAGCGAGCCATTACAGAGCTGTATGACCACATCAAAGCTGATGATAGATTCACCAAGTGCATCAGCATTGGGCCGGTAGGACACTTACTGTCAATCCTTTAAAATTCTTGTCGTTTGCTCTTTAGGGACCAGCATGTGGACCCCGAGCCCTTTGCAATTTTAGCATGTAAGCACAGTCACTAGATCTTGCTCAGGCATGACTTCTGCTGTGCCTAGTGCTCAAGAGCTTAATGATAGCAGGTCACAAATGATGCAGAGGACAGAGGGATAGCTGTGGTCCTGGTGAAGGGTACCTCTCCTTGTGGTCCAGGGAAATGACCTGAGGGGAAGCTCTGCAGTGATGTCATGGTGCCTGCCCCACAAACTCTGGGTGGTGCAGGCACCGTGCTGAGTGATGCCACAGATGGAGCTGTCAGGATCAAGCCCAGGACCACCTCTATATGGTTTTGTGCTGGGTAGGAGGGATATATGTCCCTGCTACTGGAAGAAGCTGTATCCAGAGCAGCACAGAGCAGTGACAGTGCTGCTCTTGACAGATTTCCAAAACGATCAACATGCTGGTTCGCTGGTTCGTGGATGGGAAGAACTCCCCAGCTTTTCAGGAGCATGTTTCTAGGATCCCTGACTATCTATGGTAAGGGCTGAGCACGGCTCATCTGGCATAGCGCAGTGCTCTTATCCCTATAGAGAGCACACTGTGGCTCCCATCCTGCTTTCTGGCACTCTTGCTGTGCTTGCACTGCAGTACTATGTTCTCTCGTTCCACAGGATGGGTCTTGACGGCATGAAGATGCAGGTGGAGTGCTGTAGGAGTTCAGCTGTGACTGAGAGGGACCCTGGTGTGCTGGGGCAGCCCATGGAATAATGGGATAGCTTGTTCACCCTGAGCCTGAGCTCCTGGCATCTTTTCTTTGGTGCCTGGTGGCCTTTGCTGTCTCACTGCCATTTCCCCTGGCTGTGCCAGGAGTGAGTAGTGTCCATCCTGCTAGTTTGCATCACTGTGGCTCTGATCTGAGAGGGCAGCTCTGGGTCTCCATCCCTTTCATCCCCATGGGTCCTGGGAGAAGGAAAGGAGAAAGAAAGGCCCCTGATACTGCATGGATCTGTGCTTTTCTCATAGCTGTTGTGTCCCTTTGCTTCTTACTGCTAGCCATCTCTCCTGTCCTGACTGTACCTAGAGCAGGCTAAAGCAGCTGTCTCATTTCCTGTTGCCTTGCTGTACTTGAGCTGCTGCATCTGTCACCTCTATGCCAGCACTTTATCTGTGATGCGGAGTGACATAAAACCGAGACACAGTGTGGAGGGAGCTGTCCCATAGACCCCACAGCTGGGTCAGGCTGCTGTCAGCACCTGTCTTGCTAGTTACTCTCTGTTTTCCAGGGCACAAATGGATCCCAGCTCTGGGATACTGCCTTTGCCATCCAAGCCTTCCTGGAGGTAATCACTCAGTGCTACATGCTTCCTTGGGAAAATGGTCTCTCCTGGAACATCCCTAAATATGAACAGCTCTTACTGTGCATCTCCTCAGACCTCTGCTCTGCCAACATGACACTGTATGACTGGGACAGGGAAACACAGATCCTCTCAGAGCCAAGATGTGGTGCCCAGCACAGCTGGTACAGACCATCTTTGCCAGCTGCTTTTGAAGCAGGAGACCACAGCACCAGCTGAGTAGATCAAGTTAGACTTCTCAGTTGCTGCAGTCTTGCAGTAAAATCCTGTCCCTTCCTTCTTGCTCCACTTGGCCCCAGAACATTGTAATTTGACAGGGACAGTGTGCAGATCTGCTTTTCTACGTTTGGGCAGAAACAGCTATGGCGTGCATGCTTTTTTGGAGAGGTGTAACTGCCCTGGTAAGCCCTTAAGCTGGTCGTGCAAATATCTCTGTCATTGATGCCAGCAACAGTTGTTAGTTCACGTGTCACTACAGAGGTCTGTAATGGAAACAGTAAACAAAGTATGAATGCAAACCTCCAAAAAAGGCTATATGAAGGGCCAGGACCTGCTGATCTAGGTCAGCAGTTCAGCAAGGGCCCAACATATCCTTTTATTCTTGAGGGCGATGTTTGGTGGCCACAACTCCTTGCTGACCGTGCACCTGTGTTTCTAGGCAGAAGCCCAGAAGATGCCTGAATTCCTTTCCTGCCTCCAAAATGCCTATGAGTTCCTCCGGTTCACCCAGGTGAGCAGAGTCAGTTGGTGGTGTCTCACATGCTGGCTATGCAGACTTGCATCTGTTATCTTCTGAAGAGCTCTTCTGAAGGGCTGGACTAGCAAAGTCTTAGGGACAACCTCCTATTTTCTGCTCCATGTTGCTGAGAGCTGTCTTTGCAGCTTGGATGGAGGACCAGGGTTGTTTGGGTTGACTGCCTGGACTAAGAGAGGATGGAAAGCAGAGCTTAGGCCTCTGTGCCATTTTTCCTGTCTGGTGCACACATATTTGAGGCACCCCTCTGGGAAACCCTTAGTCCTTGTCTAGTGACTACATGAGCTCAGCTTCTGCTGGACAGACCAGTGGGCCAAGGGAGGGGGTCACCATCTCCAGCATCTTGGTGCAGAAGCAGTCATAGGTCTTGCTTATGTTGCTGTCAATGGAAGCATTGAAAGCAAATGGCTCCCTGGCAGGAAAGCACACAAAGAAGGGACTTTGGCAACATTTGCTGACACCTGGGCAAAATGTGATTTCTCTTTAGCACTCCCTGCTCCAGAGCTGGCCTCTTTTCCTCTCTGCCTCCCTTAGTAAAAGATATGTGGTGCCCAGTACCACATGGCTCTGCTTCTGCAATAGTTTCAGACAATGGAAATGGTTCAGTTGTGACTGAACCATTTGGTTTCAGCAAATGGTTTCAGCCTGCCCTCATTCGTTTCGTTCCTTCTACAGATCCCAGAGAACCCACCTGACTACCAGAAATATTATCGCCATATGAACAAGGTGTGATGGCTGGAACTGGTCTCTGAAGATGCATGCATGAGTTAGGAATTTGGAATGAGGGGCAGCACCTCTCTCTGTAGAAGAACAGATCAGGGGGAGGTGGTGAGCCCTTCTGACTCTTTTCCAGGGTGGCTTCCCCTTCAGCACCCGAGACTGTGGCTGGATTGTGGCAGACTGCACAGCAGAGGGGCTGAAATCAGTTATGCTGCTGCAGAAGTGCCCCTTCATAGCCAAGCTTATCCCCCCTGAGCGCCTTTTTGATGCTGTGAATGTGGTAAGTGCTGCAAAGCTTAAGGCCAGCAGAAATGTGGGCAGCTAAACTGAGCTAAAATAAGAGAAATCAAGGCCTGATGAGTTGTTAGATCTGGTATTACTAAGCTAGTACAACAACTTTGATGTGGTATGGCAACACCATATTTACTATGATATGGAGCTATATATGTGACATAATGGTCCAGGTTGCTCCTGACTGTCAACGTGGTTTGGGACCTGCTTTGTTTGCGAGTGTCATGGACTTGTGGGGCTGACTTTGTCCTCACATCTGGCTTGAAGACAGGACTCGGGTGATACTGCCCAGCCCCAACCCCTCTCTCTGCTTGCCTGGGCAGTTGCTGAGCATGAGGAACTCAGATGGAGGCTTTGCCACATATGAAACTAAGCGAGGAGGCCACTTACTGGAGCTGCTGAACCCCTCGGAGGTGTTTGGTAAGGGGAGCTGCGTGGGGCTGGTCAACCTGTCCACTGTGAAGGGACAGAGTGGACTGGCCTTGCCATGCCCAGTGGATGCCTCCCTCTGTGAGATGTGTGCCCTGGGTCCAAGGGAGAGGTTGGCAGCATGTGGCTCAGAGGTTCTGCAGTGGAGGAGCTGTTGCACTGATAACCTTCACCTGCTGGCAGGTGACATCATGATTGACTACACCTATGTGGAGTGCACGTCAGCTGTCATGCAGGCTCTGAGACACTTCCATGATGAGTACCGTGAGCACAGAGCCCCAGAGATCAGGTGAGGCACTGAGATGAGAAGTGGGTAGGGGAGAAGACAGGCTGCAGTGTCCCATGCTGCCTGCCATGGCCTCTGTTGGTACAGCTCCTGCCCTGTCAGGGGTCTTGCCCGGACCTCTGCATTGGCATGGAGCAGCCCCTGTGGTGATCTTTGGTTTGTGCACAGATGGGATGCTGGTGACTTCTGCAAACCAGAGCCTCCTGCAAGAGACTGGGGCCCAGCCTCTCTCAAGGAGCATGGCATAGATTGTTTGGGATCAGGCTTGGGGAAATGCTGGCAATCTGCCTGCCTCTTGACTTAGTAGTTGCCTTGATCTTGAAGCCAGTTGTAGGCTGGATACCATGTTCGCAAACTAGAGTGAGGCAGAAAAGCATCCAACCGGTGCGCGATTTGACTGAGATCCTGAACAACATGTCTGCCTGTCTACATGCTCTTGCCTCTTGAGCACTCTAATAATGGGACCCATCAAAGCCTCAGAGGAACTGATAGATGCTCCTGATGAAGCACCACTCAATTTAAACTGTTTCTGAAGTAGGTGTCTTTTTCTTGACCAGGGAGACTCTGCAGAAGGGCCTCGACTTCTGTCGCAAGAAGCAGCGAGCTGATGGGTCATGGGAGGGGTAAGCCATGTCCCCGGTGCCCAGTTTTCCCCTGACTGCCCCAGTGTGAGAGGTACCATAATAGCAAACATTCCTGGCCTGCAAGATCTGTGGGAATGACGTGTAGGTGCTGATCCTCCTCTAGTTCCTGTGTTTTGCTCTCTTCCTCATCCTCCAGCCCAGGCAGAGCAGGCACCTCATGCATTGCACAAGACTCAGACAACCTCTGGGGGCTAGGGTGGCTCCAGCAACTCTAGTCTTACAGTGTCTGCTGACACCTGAGTGAGCTGGGAGCAGGTGCTGGTGGGACAAGCTTGGTTGCACCAGAGGTGAAGGCAGGCTGCAATTCTGTGCCTGGCTCTGCTCTTGCTGTGAACGTGGCAGGCTGCCTATACCTTGGGCCTTGCATTCCTTACAATACTGCTCTCTCTTTCCTCCTAGGAGCTGGGGGGTTTGTTTCACCTATGGCACCTGGTTTGGTCTGGAGGCATTTGCCAGTATGCAGCACACATACTGCAATGGGTGAGAAGGGAGTCTTTGGTTCCCCTACCCCTACCTACCTCTTGGGCCAGGACAAGACTCCATGAGTCTTGGATGAGTGGATGCCCTGGCTGCATATGGGCTCTCCTGCCCCAGGCACTGCTCCTCCCAAATCCTGTCCCTGCAGTATGACTAGGACACTTGCTGCCTGAGCCTCAAATTCTTGGGGCAGTGCTGGCCGTGGGCAGGTCAGAGCAGAGCTCCTATTTGCAGCTGGGGAACACTGGCTTACAAATATTTCCTGTCCCCAGCCCTGTCTTGATTCTCTATCCTGTCCTTGCAGGACTGCATGTCGAGAGGTGGCCCAGGCCTGCCAGTTCCTCCTCTCCAAGCAGATGGCAGATGGCGGCTGGGGAGAGGACTTCAAGTCATGTGAGCAGCGCACATATGTGCAGAGTGCCGTGTCACAGATCCACAACACATGTTGGGCCCTCCTGGGGCTCATGGCTGTCAGGTAGGAGCAACCCTCACCTCTTCAGGCCCTGCCTGGTCCTGAGTGCTCTGTGAGATGGGAAATGCAGGCTGGGCTGTATGGCAGGGCTGGCACAGACTGGCTGGTGTGGGCCATGCACCCAACCACACTTGTTTGTGACTTTATTGGTCACAAGCCTCCTGTAATGAGGGACTGGCCTGTCCAGTGCTCCACAGGTCAGCGAGGCTCGATACTAGACAAGGGGGAGCCAGTGCGAAACAATCTGGATCACAACTGCAGGCCTCCAGCCTGGGAAAATGTTGCCATATTCATAATGTCCGGTATTCTAGGGTTGTGAGGGGTCTTCCCAAAACAGTCAGCATGCCTGGGACAAGCTTGGGGCAGCCTGGAGGTGATTGAGTTCCCTAAGTGCATGGATGGGTTTTCCAGATAGTTTGGTTAAGAATGCTCTCATTTCCCTTGTGCATTGCAGGTATCCTGACATTGATGTGCTGGAAAGGGGCATCAAAGTGTTGATTGATAAGCAGTTGCCCAATGGGGACTGGCCTCAGGTAGATCTTCCTTCTGGTCTTTGCAAGGGGTTCCCTGGTGTTGCAGATGTCCTGGGCATTGTGCAGCCATCGCAGTGGTGTGCTTTCCCTGATCTGCAAGGGAAGTCATGTAGCTTTTGGTGGGGGGCTTCAAGAAAGCAATAAGCTCAGAACTACATTCTGGATACACTATGGTCCCGTTGCCCATACTGCTTTTCTCTCTGTCTCTTTCTCAGGAGAATATTGCTGGGGTATTCAACAAGTCATGTGCCATCAGTTACACTGCATACCGCAATGTCTTCCCCATCTGGACACTAGGGCGTTTCTGCCGGCTGTATTCCAACAGCCCTCTTGCTGGGCAACTGCAATCTGGATCCTTGTCTGGGGTGGGGAAGGTTATGCAGGAGGCCTTGTCTGCCTGAACCCAGGTCATCACATACACTGTGACTTCTGATTTGTCCTAGATACCAGCTGCTGCATGGGCCATGAGGGTGTTGCTGTGTAGGGTATCTCAGTGCTCATCTTAACACATGGATCACTGCCTCTGCCAGGGAGGAGTGCTGCCATAGTGCTGCAGAGTCTGCTTTCTATGGACCTCTTCTAAAAATCCACTTTTAAAGGTTTTTCCCAGGTGTGTCCCCCCTCACAGGACAGGGAGTGAAGTGCCTTTTCAGACCAGTTTGGTGGTCTGAGAAGAGAAAGCTGCCAAACTGTGTTGTATTACACATCTAGACAGACTCTCTCAGTCTGGGTAGAGCAAGGCTGCCTTTATCTTCCCCTCGTGCTGTCCAGGTTGGATGTCTGCAGCAAGAGTGTGGGATTTAAGGCCTTCTCTGTAGGCAGTATCGTGATGGCCTCTGTACTGTGGGTGCCAATGACTGCCTTTCTTAGAGTCACTCACATTGGAAAAGACCCTTGGGATCATGAAGTCGAACCATTAACCATGCTCTACAAAGTTCATGCCTAATCCATGTCCCTCAACATCACATCTAAGTGGCCCTTAAACACATCCAGGGAGGGTGACTCAACCACCTCCCTGGGCAGCCTGTTCCAGTGTCTGACTATTCTTTCTGTGAAAATTTTATCCCTAATGTGCAGACTAAACCTACCCCACAGCAGCTTGAATCCATTCCCTCTTGTTCTATCAGGAATTACCTGTGAGAAGAGACCAGCACCAACCTTTCTACAACGTCCTTTCAAGTAGTTGTAGAGCATGATGACCTCATCATCCCCTTAGCCTCCTCTTCCTCAAACTAAACAGTCCCAGCTCCTTCAAT
>JANHFX010020684.1:18739-43552 GCA_027560015.1 Chloroceryle amazona | reverse complement strand
GGCCGGGCGGGGGAGGCGGCGCTGGCCGCGGGCAAGCGGCGGGCAGCGAGCGGCAGCCCAGGGCCATCCGCGGCCTTGCAGTGCCCTCTGGTGCCGCTCCCGCGGAACTGGAGCCTCCCGGTGCGCTCACCCGGCACTCACCGCCACCGCCCCGGCCACCGCCACCGCCACCGCCGCTCCTTGGCCACGCAGTGAATTAAACGCGGGTGTCAGAACGTCCCGTGCCGGGAATTCCGCAGCTTCTATATAACCAGCTCTGCACAGATTTAAGGTAAAGAGCGGAGCTGCGGGAAAAAGGCTCGATTGCACAAGGCGTCACTTGAACGAAATTCCACAGGGAAATGTAAACCTACAATGCAACTGTTGCCTGAAAAAGAAGAATCCAGCAAATTATGCCAGAATATAAAAATATACAACGAGGGGAGGTCAGAGTTATATTTCCACCTGTTCACAAAACTCCAGGTCCCATATTTCTTGGTGTTTGAGGAAGCTACAAAGAACACAATCCCTTTCTTCCCACCTTAAAAATCAAAAAATAGCCATACCCTTAAGCACGGAACTCTAGGAATGCTTTATTTCGATGCCAGTCATTACTATTAAATGAGCAATAGAGACAGATGGATGCTTTCAACGGGATACTCTCACAAAGACAAGAGATGCTTTCGAAACAACAAAAAGGAATGACAAGATATTGCACTTAGTGCCAAATTAAAAACATCATCAAAGGTCCTTCTCCTGAAGGCCCTTCAGAGTAGTTTGGGACAACTGAATTAAGCAGTCCACCCACCCGCTTTCCCCACCCGCACACAAGGGCTATCTTGGTTTAGTTTGCTTTGCCTTTTTACTCTGCTGGTGCACACCACATCTCGAGGTAAAAATCCGAACATGGCTCAGCAGCCACAGGTGCCCATTTCCACAGTGGAAACACCCCCAGCTCCCCAGGAGGGAGGCACCAGTTCAGCACTGCGGCAGACCAGGCTGCCTACACTAAGCTGAGCAGCCAGCACTAGTACTGCAGTGTCTGAAGTCATGTGCAGTATTGTCACTAGCAGCAGGATGCAGAGCTCTACAGTCCCTGGATCCTGCAGGTGACATGAAGTCAACCCAAGTGCTCATGTCAACACATCCATTCAGGCAAAGCTTTGGCTCAAGACTGCTATTGGGAACCTCTGCCACCTCCTCAACAAACAGGGAATATTGTGAATATTTTGGGCCTCTCACTAGAAGAAAGAAACTGAAGTGCTGGAGCATGTCCAAAGAAGGATAAGGAGGCTGGTGAAGGGTCTAGAGAACAAGTCTTATGAGTGGCCGAGGGAACTGAGGTTGTTTAGGCTGGAGAAAAGGAGGCTTAGGGAAGACCTTATCACACTCTACTACTACCTGAAAGGAGGCTGGAGCGTAGTGGGGGTTGGTCTCTTCTCCCAAGTAACAACTGACAGGACAAGAGGAAATGGCCTCAAGTTGCAGAAGGGATGGTTTAGGTTGGGTATCAGGAAAAACTTCTCCACTGAAAGGTTTGCTGAGCATTGGAACAGGCTGCCCAGGGAAGTGCTGGAGTCACCATCTCTGAAGATATTTAAAAGAACTGCAGATCTGGCGCTTTGGCACATGGTTTAGTAGTGGACTTAGCAGTGTTAGGTTTATGACTGGACTCAATTATCTTAAAGGGTTTTTCCAACCTAGATGTTTTCATGAATATTCAAAGTAATCATTTAAAAAAAAAGGCAGCTTTTCTCCTGCATATCTTGAGATTTCTGCAGCTATGTGGGTAGGTGATGTATTTTTTTCACATTAAGCTGAGTTTTGGTACCAAAGCTGGAGCAGAGATGTTAGCCACTAATTATTAACCACTGTTACAGCTTACTTCAGAAGGCTAAGCTTATTGCATCAAACAGGCACTTAAATAAAAAGAACAGTATTTCTAAATACAGTTACACCAGAAAAGAACAGTATTTCTAAATATAGTTACACCAGAAGGTTCTCAAGTCACAAGTTAGATGCACTCAAAGCTGCAAGCACAGGCAGGCAGGGGTATTTAATGTTTCTGGAGTAATCAAACTGCTCAGTCTAAATTTAAATTATAAATTTATGTCTTAATATTAGTTTTCTCCATACACTGAACAAAAATGTACTTACTTTCCTAAGCTGTGTGCATTTTACTTGCATCTACTGAAACATGTCTTTCAATTACTGCCACAAGTACTTCCACTAAACTCTTCTTCCACTTCAGTGGAAGATGTTCCCGTATTTTCAAATAATGTTTCTCTCTCTTACAATAATTCTTTTCAATTGTATTATTTCAATGTTTCTTCAGAATTACAGACAGCAAAAACATGACAATCTTTGTAAAACAGACAATAAAACTGCTAGCAATGTCAGATGGATTGTAGCCACTGTACTTGTATTTTAGAACAGTGAACATCCAGGCAGTTCTATAATGGAAAGACAAAAATAAAAACAGAAAAGGATCACTTGGATCACTTTCTAAAATGATTGTTAATGAATTGTAAAGAATGCTGTTAACTTTGGTGGTTGCTGAATAGAAACAAGAATAAGTGAAATACAAGAATCCATCATTTATGTGACAAAGCACACACATTTTAACACATCAGCCACTAAAATGCATGCTTTTAAAATGTCACTTTGCAGAACTGTGCAAGAGCAACAAGGCACAACATCCAGCTTATTGGTAGGGGCCTCCATCACAGGCCAAGACTGGAGAGGAAAGACAGTGATTGAAAATCTTCTCTGGAGACTTTTAAGACCTGTCTGGATGCATTTGAGTTATCTGCCCTAGTTTTGGTCCTGCTCTCGCATGGGGGTTGGACTCTGTGATCTTCAGAGGTCTCTTCCAAGCCCTAACATTCTGTGAAGAGACATGGTCATAATTCATAAAAACACTCCCAAAAGTAGGAGTTCAAGCAGAGTTTTTAAACTTTTAAGTAAATAAAACTAATGTTGTGATAACCACAACCATCAGAGCAGGAATTTCATTAGAATAAAACTCAGTTACTAACTTGCAGCTTGAAATATAAAAGCTGAGAACTGACACATTGTTCTCCATCACTCAGAGGATGACTGTCAGAAAGACCTTCAAACGCTTCCACTTTCAGCACTATCTGTTCTTTGGCATCAGCATTTTCCTATCCCACCTTTTACTCTACTCAAAGGAGTTACTGTTAAGGTATTTGGGGAAGAGTCTCACTTTTTTTCCTCTATTTGCTTTCTTTAAGTCAGTAAAGACTTGGAGGAAGTCTTTTCAACTTTATGAATAATTTTTAAAAACATCCAAAAAAACAAAGTAAAACAACCTAAACCCAGAGCAGGCAAGATGTTTATTGCATCAGTCTGCAACTTACAGAAGTCATTCAAAGATAGCCATGTGGTTGTACTGTAAAGCTTTACCAACAAAGGTATTTCCTTCTCTGTCCTCAAAGTTGCTGTAACTTTGCTGAGAAGCAGATTAAGTGCAATAGAATGACAGCAAAAATAAAACTAGTATTATGTTTCATTTAAAATAATTTTAAAACCCAACAAAACAAAACAAACAGCATTGCATGTACCGCTGACCCCTAACACCTTATGTCCACCACATGAATGCAAGAGCCAAACAGGTGTCACTATGTGTGCCATCAGAGGTGGGATTACAAGGTATGGGGACACGGCCAAGCAGTGACACTGCTGGCTGGGGTTGCAAGAGTCAAGGGAAATCTTTATTCCCACCCATTGCCCTAAGAGCAAACACTCAAATTGAGGAGAGAGAGAACAGACTCTTCACCTGCTTTGAAACACCTTAGCAACCTGCACAGCTTCTCCTCTCTGGACAGCATCCATCTTCTAAAATGATCTACCTGGTCAAGTACTTCATTGAGATGAACATGGAATCCACGATCAGACTGCAGTTTAAGCTAGTGAACAAAATAAAGGCTTTTCATTGCATTCAACACTCAACTGAAAATTGGGATTTTTCTTCTAGTTGCAAGAGTAAATTCAGGAACTAGATCTACTTATCATTATAGTAGGCCAGACCCACTGGAGCTGTGCATCTACTTTGATGGTATTTAGGGGCAAAATGATGGAAAATATCCCAAGGAAGTTGTAGAAAATGGTGAGAGGGAGATGAGGGAAGGCGTAAAAAGCCTCTCTCTTTCAAAACAACATAAGCCTTCCAGAACAGCAGCAACTAATCACATTTTCAAACTAGATGAAACAGAATTAAAAAGAACCGACCAACCAAAACCAAACACAGCCTTTTATTTATTTTGCTGCTGAGTTAAAAGAACATGTCCAGTACCCATTCATAGGAATTTTTTTAAAGCGATAATTATAAATCCCTCAAACGGAAGGTTCAAAACAAAGCAGTAGAATTTCAGAATCTTCAAAAGGTGATAAGAAAAGGCAAAACATGAAATTGAAAAGAAGTATCTTCATACAAATTCCTTACCAAAACATCTGCTGGTCTTCAGGGGCAAAGTTATCTGTGTTTGTTTTTCTTTAAAGAATGAACGTGAATTTGTTAAGAAGTAAAAACATTTAATAGCAACACAGAAATTAGTCTTACTATTAGCAATAAAATTCCATTAGGGATGGTATTTTGAAGTTTCTTTTTAAAACAATGTTAGGACTAGCCAAACCATGTCACAGGTCTTTACTATGTGCACCATGTGTTAGTAGAAATACATTAAAAAGACATTCATCCTAATTTAATTAACAGTAAATAATCTTTGAGTAGTTTCAAAAAAGTTGTGAGCACGTTTGTCTGGGGCTACAGAATGGACCTGTCAGTGTAAAGAACATTTATTCCCCCTCACAAGTCAAGGAGAAAGTTTTTGACTACCTGCTTAATTTTCACAGCTATAGTTAAGACTTTGGCAATAGCACATGTGGCTGCCCTTAACTGCATTTAAAAACATAAATGAATTTTAAACCCATGCCATCTTAAAGCTGGCAAACAGTAATAGTTCTCCTTGGCTGCACATGAAACATTGCAAAGCACTCATCTTGCTTTACACACTACCATGAAATGAGGGTGAGCACGGACACAAGGGCACAGGCTGCAGAATGACTGCTAATTCCTGTTCAAACAAGGACAGCACACTGCATCAGATATTAAACCTGAAGTTAGGGAGCAGAGTGACCACCCCACATGGTCCCCAATCCAGCTAAGAGCTGTCCCCTGCCATAAAAGCATACACGGGTATTGCCAAGAGATGGGGTGGTGGAAACTGCTGAAAGCTATGGAAACTCATTTTACAAATACTCTTCTCCAATGCAGTTTCTTCAGGAAATTTCTTTTGGAAACTCTCCTAACTGCTCCCAATACAGGGTCTGTATGCATTGAGGATATGGAATGAATTGGACTGCAGCAGCATCTCAAGCCTTTTTGCAATGTCTGCTTATGAAATTTATTTTCAACAAGTCAAAGAACATAGAAAAAAGTTTCAGAAAATTTGAAAGAAGACGTTTAAAGAAGGGTAACACATGTAATGAACATGCCAACTTGATACTGACAGTGACTAAAGCATCACTGTATAGGTAAAGATTAAACAAAGATCATATAATTAATGCAAATCACTGCAGAGTTACAGAAAGATCAACTCCAGTGACTGAATAGCTTTCTCACTGCTTTGACAAAGTTAAATCTCTTGTTGATAAAGTCAGTAGCACTTAAGTCACAAA
Organism: Chloroceryle amazona; assembly: GCA_027560015.1. Classification (NCBI taxonomy): domain Eukaryota; kingdom Metazoa; phylum Chordata; class Aves; order Coraciiformes; family Cerylidae; genus Chloroceryle; species Chloroceryle amazona. Next base: position 37,873 of record JANHFX010020684.1, on the reverse strand, counting down.
TAAAATGCCACAGTAGGTTCTTTTGCTGATAACCAGGGATGTGCAAGAGAGGGGGGGAAGGGAGAACAAAAAGAAAGCCAGCAATTCCAGAAGAGTACCCTCCAATGACCTGCCTTGGCCCTAAAGACTGTAGGCGTAAAGTAGCACATATCCCAGAGCTCTCTCTCTGGGAAACAAGTCAAGATCTGGTAGCACAGAGACTGTCCTAAGCCACACATACTGAGCATTACAGAAGCCAAAATAAAGTCTTCCTCTATATAAGTAGTGCCAAAACCAACCTGCACAAGTCTGGCACCACCAGGTTGTAGTTGCCTGTTGGCTAAGTGCCTGAACACCACATACCTCCTCTTCTACAATTTGCATGTCCCCTCCTCCTCACCACGGGGTGGGAGAACAGACTGCAGTTCTTCTGTGTGGGGATCCTATGAGGCCAGACTCATTGATTACCTTCTCACACATGAAGAACAGTGGCTACTCTCCTTGGCAACAACCACAGCTAGGATGGACAACCTAAACCAAGGGGCTGGCTACTCTGCCTACCTCCTTGACTTGTCATAGCCAAGCCAAGCACAGACTTCCAGCCATGGAAGCCACAGACTTCCAGACACAGACTCACAGGCATGAGCTCATGGCCACCATCAGTGCAGAACATAGCTACTGAGGGCTCTGTCCACACATGGAGGAATTGGGAACTGAACCCTCCTTTGGTGAGTATCTGAAACCATATTCTTTCTCTATCAAGTAGAAGTAAAGTACCAAAAAACCATTTGCATTATCCATGCTGATATCAACCTGTAATTTTTCATTCTCTTACTCTCTCTCCCTCTCACACCTCCTCCTCCCCCCAAAAAACCTAATTGCCCCTCATGAAATCTTCACACTTCTCTCCCCCCTGCTAACACTTGGGGATGCTGGTTACTCAGCTAACATCCTGCCACAGCAGTATATAAATTAGAATCAGAGAACGTTAGGGGTTGGAGGGGACCTAGAAAGATCATCTAGTCCAACCCCCCTGCCAGAGCGGGATAACCTAGATCAAGTCACACAGGAACGTGTCCAGGTGGGACAAAACAGAGTTTAAAACTCAAATACTCACTTCACTAAATGAACAAAATAAAGACTGGTTGCAAGTGTGAAAAGGTTATTTTAACTGAGAGGTCATCACAGGCTTCTAGCAGCATCATTGCTACCTTGTTTCTTACTATGCAACTTTTTACAGTTTATGTTATTAAGCAAGTTACTACTGACATGTTTGCCAGGGATACAAATCCTGAGATACAGAGAGAAATTACAGAACGTTGCTGACGAGAATCAGGATGAAGGGAACCAAAGTGGTCCGTGAGTGAGAAGTCACCTTGAGAATATCTGCAACACTTAACAACATAGTGGAGAGGGGATATCTGTCTGGGAAATGTTTGTCTTGGAAAGACTTGGGACTAAGGTGCATAGCTCATGGGCAGTAGAGTAGGAAGGCTTTAACAGAAAGATCTCACATTTTAATTCACTGGAGGCCAAACTCCTAACAAAGCACGTATTTTTAATACTGAGAATAAACCACTGGAAGAGTTTACCAAATATTAAGATGACCGGATACTAGCAATGTTAAGCTCAAGATTAGAGGATACATGCTTTCAGAAAAGGATTAGGACAAAGAAGCCCCATAATCAGTGCTGTGCAAGAGGCTCAGAGCAGATCAACAGAGTGAAGTTTCCTGGTCCACAAACCAAATTTTGATAGCAGCGTTTGTTGTATCTTTTTAAAACTAAAAATTTAAAACTTGAAACAGATGTTGCACTCAAGGGAAGAACAGATAGCTGGCTAATATTCAGTCTTGAAGCCTAAACATAAATGACAGTTGTACACAGTCACTTTTATCTGTGCTTCTGTAGATAATCCTGGCTCAGAGGCCCATCGAACAGAGCTAAAACTCCTGCTGCTCAAACACAGTATCAAGCCCAGGAAATTCTTACAACTCATTTCTCTGGAGCACAGGGTCAGTCCTGGAAGAGCTGAGACTTCCCTTATGAAAGAGGAATCCAAAGCCAATAAAAAAATAAATAAATATCACTTTGCCATTTTAAAGCAAACCTGACAAACTGTGGAATCCAACTTAATACTGAAACATTACTTGTCTACCACTTACAAGATGCACCATTTCCTCTCAATGTGAGATATCACCAAAACAAAACAGTCAGAAGAACCCACTCAACATAGGCATGAACCTCCTCCTCCCTCACTCTATGCAGGCAAACGCCACCAATCCTCAGCACACTTCTAGACCCTTCCCATGTCATTGATGAAATAAATGTCTGCACACAGGAAAGCAAGTACTACATCGGGACTAAAATCCATTGTAAATATTTATATTTCCACTTGTTCATTTCCACATGTACTCAATCCGTCTGTACCTCCCTTTCCTTTCCCCAGAAGTTATCTCACTCCCATGAATTTGGTCCTTTGAGAGAAATTAAAGCTCTGGACAGAACATACAGATTTTGCTGCCTGACTCGCACATAAAGGCACTCAGGCCTATTATTTGTTAGTTTTGTGCTCTTATGTTTTTTTTTGGTTGGTTGGTTCAGGTTTTTTTTGTTTGTGTTTTGGTTTTGTTTTGTTTTTTTGTTTGTTTGGTTTTTTTTGGGTTGGTTTGTTTGGTTGGTTTTTAATATGCTGTAAAGCTTTATCAATCTTTATTATTAAATGAGAGGAAAAGATCGATACCAGCTCAGTTTTGTCACAGTGAAAAACCCCAACCTTTAAAAAGGAGAAGTCCACCACAGATGTACCTTTGCTGATTCATTTTTACAGCTGTTATTTATAGCAGTAGTCAACGACATAGAAGTCAGAGGTGGGAATCTTGCTGATTTCCTCACCAGGTTACGCACAGGAGTAAAGTCCCGACGTAACATCCAATCCTTAGTAAGGTTTGTGGTCTAGTTAACATTTGTACAAAAGACCACTCAAAGTCAGAACATGGCAAACCTGGAGTCTTTGTACATGCTGCAACCACGTCCGGGGGTCTTCTAGGCACTGATTCTTTCGAGCAGAGTTACCATCTGCTGCTCTTGCTAACCCAACAAAAAATTTACCAAGTGTCTTTGGTAATCTTACCTAGACAAAAAAATTAGGAGAAGCCAGCTGTTACCAAATCTTTAGCCAAAGGCAGAGTAACAGAAAATGAGGCATTAACTTGGCCTCTGAAACAAGGCTCCAGTTTAAGAATATGCTCTTTATTATTGCCTGGACTTACTGGATAAACTAAGACGACCACCAAGGTCTGCTTTAAGACACTCTTCTTGAGATTAAAACCACGACACAGACTTCCCCTAATATTCTTTTAAGGTTACATTATTGGCAGCTAAATTTGTCATACCTACAGTCAGTTTAGGAAATCTAAATGAGCATCACTACCCAGAGCGGTACTTTATTGAAAACAGTATGTGAATTCATTTTTTTCTGCAAACGAGCAACTATGGAGTTCTAAGAACATATATTTAAAATACCACGACTGGCATAAAATAATTGTTCAAATCCAAGAGTCACGTGCAAAGTACAACACCGAGAAAAACATTGTTCTGTTTGCCAAATGAGGAACACTGGTCTTGGAGAACAGAAAGTGCGTTTTTGTGCATGTGAACTAAAAATGTTCCTGGTACCCAGAGTCATGACACTTCTTAACCTGGTCTGCCAAGGAAATGCTCATTGGCAGCACCCCATCTGATGTACGAGACATGGAGGCCAACCAAGCATCCTTAAAGTAACTAACCTGAAACCTTTGACAGCTACACTCCAGTAGGAGCCTGGCACGTGCCTGAATGCTCAGGAAAACGCAGTCTGTGGGTGCACTTGGGTATTTTCAGTTAGCCCAAGAAGCAAAGCAAAAAACCAAATAAGAACTGAGAAACACCACGTGACTATTGGAAAACACCAGTATCTAAAGGACTACATGGCTTACAAAGAACAGATATGAGAAAGGATCGCTGCTTCACCATCAACAGTCATGTATACCAACTTGGCTCTTTGGTAATGGTGTCGATAAGGAGGACACTGAGGTGCTGGAGCATGTCCAAAGAAGGGTAATGAGGCTGGTGAGGGGTCTAGAGAACAAGTCTTATGAGAAACTTATGAGGGAACTGAGGTTGTTTAGCCTGGAGAAAAGATGACTCAGGGGAATCATTATCACTCTCTACAAGTCCCTGAAAGAAGGCTGGAGTGAGGTGGGGATTGTTCTGTTCTCCCAAATGATGAGCGACAGGACAAGAGGAAATGGCTTCAAGTTTCAGCAGGGAAGGTTTAGGTTGGATATTAGGAAAAATTTCTTCACTGTAAGGTTTGGCAAGCACTGGAACAGGCTGCCCCAGGAAGTGGTGGAGTCACCATCCCTGGAGGGATTTCAAAAACGTTGTGTACGTGACGCTGACGGACATGGTTTAGTGGTGACCTGGCAGTGCTGCGTTAACAGCAACTGTAACTGCGTTGGACTTGATGGTGTTAAAGGTCTCTTCCAACCAAAACAGTTCTGTGATTCTCCAAGTAACAGAACTGAATACAGGAAAGGCTGAAATATAATCATGTCCACTGCCAGTTCCTGCAGCAAGGCATTACAAAATCATCAGCCGTTTAAGGCGCTAAGATTAATGAAAAACACGGAGACTGTTTTCTACATAGAAAAAACCTCAGAGGACACAGCTCAAAGAGCTGAAACACTGTAAAGGGCAGAAAAGGGGACAGGAATAAAGGCGAATGAAGTCAGCTGTTATTCATGTTCGCACATACCGTAGATCACCTCACTGCAATTGAGAGCTTTTCAAATCATACCAAAATCCCAGCTAGCTGCTTCCTCTATTGCCAGGCAAGAACAAGAAACAGCAGCTAGCAAGAGGCAGGGGGTGGAGGAAGAGAGAGAAACTTTTAACCTACACCTGGGGGAATTGCACCCAAGAACCTTAATTGACTCAATTAAATCTGCAGAGAACAGAGATACTGTAAATACTAGAACTGGCTTGGAAAAAGGAAGGGAAAACCCTTGAAGGCAAAACATCCTTTTATTCTATGATCTCTGTTGTGCCATGCAATTCAGAAGACAGAGGTTTGCCCCAAGGGCTATGTTAGGGGTTATGCTTTGTGGTTTACAATTTTAATATGCCATTTCTGAGGTTTCTCAGGATATCTTATGAGAGGGCAGGCTTAGGATGGATGATAGAAGCACTTGTTCTACTACAGCAGTTCAAACCTGGGGAAGAACCTGCTATAATATACTGAGCTATCAATCTAACTGCTGATTCCTTCCAGTAAAGAAGACACTGGAAGGCTGAGCTTTTTCTTTTTTTTTTAAAAAGCTGTTTTAAACAGATTCACAATAAAAATGGAAAACTCCACTTTCCACAAATAAATGGAAAACTACATGTCTTTCTCCTAAGATGTTATTGCTGTAACTAAAGAACTGAGGGGAAGCGTGGTGGTGTCACTTTTTATGGTAGTACCATAGCTACACAGACCCTTCCGCAATGCTGGTACTTGGCCTCCCAACTAAGTAACCGAGAGAGAAACACTGCACCTCAAACAGCGTGACAGCCACAGCAAAGAGCAGGGAGTAACGGCCTTGGCAATTTCATTATAAAGTTCATCCTTACCCCCACACATTAGCTAGGGAATTTTAACATTTCAGTTCTGAAAATACACACTAAGGCCATGACAGAGCATATGAATATTCTAATAAATATTACAAGTGTCAGCAACGGAATGGAAGACCTGAGTTTAAAGAATGGGACTTAAAACCTGAGAGTAGTTTATGAACTGTACAGTGAAAGTTTAGCCTCAGAAAAACATTATCTAAACCAGATGTTGGCTTTCCAACACTCAATTTATGATAAATTGTTTTAATATTTATACCTTGCACAAGCTCCATCATAAATCAGACAAAGGCAAAATATAACGAGCACTCTGAAGTACAGAAATTACACACTCCTGCTTTGTAAAACCCGTGTGTTTCAAAAGCAAAGGGAATAAATCTTACAGTGGCTTAAAGCCCTTTTTCTTCACCTGCCCTCCATGAACTACGCAGCCAAGACGGAAAACCCCCAAAACAAATCATTACCAGCAAAACGCTGCCCTACCAGTCTCCCCCCAACCCACCCACACACCCCCGGCGGGAGGTTGAGCCCTCCCGCGTCGGGCCCGGAGCCGGGCGGTGGGACGGGACCAGCGGGCACTGCCCGCGGCCGCCACGCGGGGGCGTCCCCCGCCCGCGACCGCCAGGTAACGCCGCGCGCCCCGCGGCGAGCAAGTAAACGGCGAGCGCGGGGAGAGCGAGAGGGGCGCGGCCACGCGATAGTCACGACAGCCGGTGCGGTAAATTAGCGGAGGGCCACGCGTGAACGAACTAACAGTGACTAAGGCCGTTCGCTACGAGCGGTGCCGGCACTGCCGCTGCTCGGGGGAGAACGGCTTGGAGGTCCTGAGGCGCCTGGTGAGTTGAAGGGAAAAGGGGTGAGGCTCTCGGAGCCAGCTGGTGGCTCTTCGCAAAACACCGAGGACAATTCAGGCTTTGGCAACCCGGGGGTGGGAAGTGCAATAACCTCAACAACCTATATGCAGAAGTAATAATGCATTAAATCAAATGGAAGAGCTGAGAACCAAGTATTTGCGATCGAAAGCGATCCAACATCACCTCTGCAAAGTAAGGGACACTTGGGCACAGCAACGCAGGTACGCACATGTGGTTTCCAGACGGAGATGTACCATTACATACCGCTCGAGAGCGAGCTGAAGATGAAGATCTTGTCCACAAGACCAGCAGTTTGCTGTCACAACATTTTAGCTCAATGCTTTACTAGGTCGCAGTGTCAGGCCACTTATGTCAGGAGCAGAAAGTAACAGGTTCACTTCTTCCCCCATGAACCCATCTATTTCAAGCATGTTTTGCTGTCAAGAGGCTTCACCTCCACCCCATCTCCCAGAAAGAATTCAGGTGCTGCCCCCGTGGGAACTCTGTCACCACATGCTGCAGGGAGAGAATGCAGTTATGCATCAGCACAGGCCAAACAACGGAGGATGCAAAGGAAGAGTTTGTGCAATATTGTACTTGAAAGACGCAAAATACCGGTTTCTGCCCTAAACATCTTGCTGATAAGAGAGGGCAGGTACTGAAGCAGGAAGTCAGACCTTTCACCTCATTGGGCTGAAGGAGACCTCCATTTTTTCCATATCTAGGCATAAAAAGCATGCCACAACTGCACTGAAATGCTGTTTTCAGCACAGCTGGACTCGTGGCTTTCCATGCTACCCACTGGGCACAGAGGGTTAGAAAAAAAAACTATGGGAAGTAGTGGGAAGAGAATGGAGAAAATAGCCCGAGTGGACTTTGGATCCCAACAGCAATTTGAAGTTGTTCCTCACTTTTCAGTAGCGCCCCTGTAACCCTGTAGAGGGCCAAGCCAGCTCTGCTTCGGCAAGAAGACAGTGGACACCTCTCTTACTTCACTGGGCATTTGCAACATGACCAACAGTTTGGGCAGCCAGGGAGCCACAGCAAAGAGATGGATCTCCTACCTTTTAAATTTAGGAATCTTTGTTGTTGTTTTTACAGTTGCCTTTAACAGGTTTCTACTGGCAATACTCTGCAATCAGCTTAAAAAGCCTAAAAAAAAAAACAACCCACAAACAGAACAACATCACCATCACCCTCAACAAAAAACAAACAAGGCTTACATGCTGTTGGAAGCCACACTGAAAAGCGGAGCTTTGATGTACTAGGTGCAATCTCTAGCTGTCGTTCTTAATGACAACCCATGTGAGTGTAAAAAGGTCAGCATAAAAGCAGCTAGGCAGTGAGAGCGCTGCTGAACCCCCTGCAATTAATTTTGCTCCAAGCTGTTTCTGTGGTTTTGCAACTGTTCGCATTGTTCCTACTCTACATGAGTGCCAGCAATGCTGACCCACCAGTTGGTTTTGTGCATTAGTGGACTTTTGAATTAACCAGAGCAGCAATCCAGAACTAAACCTTTTGGAATCTATTCATATATTAAAAAAATTAAGTACCTAACTAAAGTCTATATTGTATCCCATTTGCTGTCAGACAGTACATTTTGTGCTGGGCTGCCACCAGTTTGAAGAACACCATGCAGTTTAGGATACCAAGACCTGACAAGGCTGCTTTGAAGGCACGGGAAATCCTTGGGCCTGGGATTTTGCCTTTGCATCCAAAATCAGCAGCAAAAGGCAGCCCCCAGTGCAGCCACTGAGGAGACTCAGGGGTACATTTAAAGGCAAGAGGTTTTTTAAAAAAAAATAAATAAAAATCTTAGCAAATTCAGACAGCTACTTAAGTTTGGATACTACCATGATAACCTCACCTGAACTCAGTGCTCCCTTTGAGGAGGTTGGACTATACACATTCCCAAGTCCCTTCCAACCTGAAGGACTGAGTGATTATAATAACCTGTGATGGTCCAGTGAGGATGGCTTAAAGCAGAGGCAGTTGACACACTTCCCCAACATCAGACAAGAGGGCATACAGCCAATCCTTACAGGTTCCCAGCCTTGCTTTAGGGTTTCACTCTCCCCTTTCCAGGTAACGCACAAGCTAGGAAGATGCAGCAGCTTAGAAGATACTCTTTTTGCCTTCAGGAGATCTAAAGTTGGTTTCAGAAGCAGCAATCAAGCAACATAAGGAGATGTCACCCTGGCTCTGAAACCCTGGATACAACCAACCTCAAAGGGGCTTCTGGCGGTATCTGTGCCAAAGACTTGTAGGTTACAGAAGTCTGTCCCAGAGAACGTGCAGAAACTCAAGTCAGGAGAGAAGACAGGCTAGAAGCTCCATCACCAGCTTCCTGGAGGCAGTATTCTGGCAGACAACAAGCTTTAAGTGCTGCTTTGGGGCACCTGGATGATCTTTTAGAATGGGCTAATGCCTTTTTTCTGTTCTGAAGCATATTTTTTTAGAATCCATAAGTAAACACCAGCAAGTACAAGAGGGGACACCGTGACAGGACTGTTTTTCTCTTTGAAGCTTGGGACCCCAGCTAGCTCTGCTTCATAGAGAGTTCCTTCAGGTGGCACAGCAGACGGTTTAGCAGACACTCTCCTTAAATGTGTGATAACCAGCCCAAGGAGGGAAGGGTTTATGTGACTAGTTGAGGGTCAGAAAGCGATGTTGCTGACTCAGCAGACTGTACACTTCTGAGATCAAGGTCTCCTACATATTCACATACATAAGAATTAGACTTCAGAGCAAGGACTGCTTTTCTGCTGTAGTGGAGATGAAAGGGGTCAGGACAACTGAGTAGTTGAAATTTCATTGACAGCAGAGCTGCGTCAGCTCCAAGACAAACTGTTTCAGTTATTCTCTCTTCTGCAGTTTGTGCAGGAGGCACCCAAAACAAGTAGTTGGTCTGATATACATGTTGGTTTGTGCTGGGCCCAGGAAAAAAGCAGTGCAGAAGGCAGGACAACTTGGTTGAGCCTTCTGGCAAAATCCCATGCCTGTGGCACAGTATCAAAAGACAGCAACTTATGGCTGTTGCTGCAGCCTGTGGGTAGAACAGCTGTATGTCAGTATGCAGTGATTAAGGAAAAACAACATATGAATTCTTTCTGGTATGGAAATAAAATGGGAAATTGTGGTCCCACCTACTTTTTCACATTGCCCATTATGTTGCTGAAGTGGGCACTCCATCTACCTGAAGCTCATCACATTGTGCATGAAGTCCTATTATAAGTTTTAAGAGAAGTATAACTGTGAAGAAAATCAGTTGAACAATAATTCCATGAGGGAATAAAAAGACCCAAGAGAAGTGGTCTCCACATACCAGAGAAAGCATGCAAAACCAGGCTAGAGGGAACAAAAAGCCCTGACTGACCATCACACTAACCAAACATTAGAAAAGTAAGGCAGTACCGTCATGAGATGGTGTCAGACACAGTGCTGGAGCCCAATTCACTTCCACAGCCAAGACCAGAAGAAAAACAGTAAACAATCTTTGTCTCATAGCACAGTGGTATGCACTGAAACACAGGGAGCAGCCAACCCAGAATCTAGACGGATACACAGGAGACAAGCTGCTGGACTATGCCTACCCCATGGTGCAAACAAACCTGCTCCTTAAGTGATCAGTACTGTTGATTGGACACCACATCAGGGCCTCCAGCCACAGAGTCATATAGCACAACATGCTCCCACAAGCCCTGGGCAGTATCTGTTGCATTTGTAGGCTGTGAACGAGCTGTGCTTCGCCATTCGCTCTCACACATCCCGTTTCTGCCATCCTTCCACGTGTCAGGACCAACTATGCAGCTCAAGCGCATCAGCAAGGCAGAAGGGACAGTTCCCTGTCCCCCTTCACCGATGCAGAGGTGGAGGAGGCAGCAGCCCTCTGCATGTGAGAGTGGACAGAACTCCCAGAGCAGCAGGTAACTGGAAAGGCTGCCCTTTCTGCTACATGGATATGAAAATACAGTTCTGTCTCCCTTACACACTGGAGTGTTTCACCTTCACACTGTGCCTTCAGACAGCCTCATAAAGAAATTGGATATAAAAATACTGTTAAATAATCATTTTCTGAACAGGGTGCCAAAATCACTCTCTTGGCAATACAGCAAGAAAATGACATAAGTAATGATTCAGCAGAACCAAGTTCAGCAAGCAGCTCAACCTCTTCATTCCTCTAATAAAAGTAGTTCAGATTATAATTAGAGCTCCTACATAACCCCAAATATAACGATGCTGACTTAACATAATGTTATGTCATAACACCCACACACACCTATGCATTAAAATAGAAGTTGACAAAATATACCCTTGAATGAAGCTGGAAAACCTAAGTTTTGAATAGTGTCTTAGGAAGCCGAACCCAAATACACAGCAAAGTTTGAATCCAGGAAACACCCAATGAAGACTATTTTGTGACACTGAAAAAAAGAAAGAGAACAAAGTCCTCTTTCTGTCCCCTTCTGCTTCCTTTTTTGAGCGTTTTTTTCAGTACCTACTTAAAAATTATCAACCATTTTCAAGAACTTGTGCTGCCTTCCAAGGAAGAAGCTCCAGAGTCACAAGAAGCCCAAGCAGATTATTCAAAACTATCAGCTAGAAGATTATTAAAAACTACCAACCAAACATCACTAGAATGGATATAGTTTTGCTTCTTATCTCATCCACACATGGAATTTCATCATTGTGTTGCCTTCAATAATAACCAGCCTTCCTCATCTTCTGTAAATTGTAGACCCTTGGTCAAACAGAACCTGCCTGTAGTATTAATAGTATGCATGAGAGCTTTGGAGAGGTCAGCTCAGGCCAAGAAACAGCAACAGGCTTTACTGAGATGTGAAGTTTTTTCTTTTCTTTCTTTTCTCATGGAGCTGAATTTTACACACTTGTGTTGCAAACAAAAATACTGATGTTGACACATCAGAGCAAGGAAGTATAGACTGGGCCTTTTATTAAGCTGCAACATTTTACAGGGAAGGAAGTAGGGAAAATCCTTTTACCTTCATGTTATACTTTTTATGATGCAGACATTCAAACAAAATTTGCTCGATATCTCAAGCTGTATGCAGTTTCATGTTAAATTGCCGTTAATAATTAATGAATCTATCATCAAGAAGAATTAATATCTGCTTCTACAGCTACACAATCATGCTTCCCTCCTGCAAAGAGGCTTAACACAAGGGACCACACTGATGAGATATAAAGACTGAATACTCATTAAAAAAAAAGTTTCCCCCACATTTGAGTCCTGTTGTAATAAATCCAGTAGGTCATCACTCTTAAAAAACTACTGCAGTAAACATTCAAGACTTTATGTATTTTTTTCTATTATATTAGGAGTCCCCTTGGGTTGGCCACTGCTGCTGTGTTTTTCTTCTGTCCTACAGAAGGATACCCACCAAGAAATTAGCCTTACTAAAATCATGTAAACTTGTACATGCCAGCAGCTAGGCAACAGCACCATCACTGGAAAGTCTTATGAAGGAGGTTTATGCAAACATCTGGAATTTTAACACAATGAAAACAATGATACAGGGAGAAGGTAAAACTGTTAGCATGACTTGACAGTAAGCAACCTCAACTATAACAACAGCAATGGAACCTAACGCGTAAGATAGAGGAATAACAATAAGAGTTCCCTGAAGCTAAAACAAAGCAGCTACTAATAAAATGAATGGCTCTACAAGCATATAATGAAATACAGCCAGTAAACCACTAAAGGATCAGCACAACTAAGAAGATGTACCAAGTCCTGGGCTTCCATCCTGAAGATAAGACATGGTGAATACATGAGTGAATAAGCACTACAGCATGGTCAGAAAAAGAACTATAAAGACATTCAGAGATGATACTGAGATCAATTTTTAAAATAAATAAATAGAATATTTATAGGAATATTATATTAAATTTATTTGAATGCAACATAATATTCAAATATATATTTTCTTATGAGTACTGAAAATTGAAGAGGTGAACAAGTTCATTTACTTAAAGAGACTTAAAGAGACTCTGCTAGGTCAAGAAACCTTTCTAAAGACAAATGTAACACAAATTGCATTTGTGCATCCACCTTTAGGCTATCCTCCTCCAACCCAGAAAACAAGTGGGCAATGGACAAATTCAAGTATGACAAAAAAAATAATCCAGCACCCAGAATATAAGGTTGGCATACAGAATTAATCAGATAAGAACATTCTTTGTGCATCTCATGCCTGTAAAATCAGACGGTGTTTCAATCTCTATTACAGTACTGCCTGGGAAAAAAAACCAAACCAAACCAAAACTCCACCCTTGGAACAGTGACTGCAATAGAGAACAGGTGAAAAGAAACCCAAACCAGTAACAGAAGTTCTAAAGGAGTTGTAAGCACCCCTTTAGCACAAGCTGGCAGTATACTCTGATCTTGTAGTACTAACACAGTCGGCCAGCATCCCAAAAGGCAACCTCATCTGTGATTTGAACATTTCATATAAAACACAGGAGCAGTGGGAGGTGTTAAAAGTTTCTTGGAAAATAACAGTCATTTAAGGTAATACTTAAACCAGCACATTCTGTCTCCACCAAGGCTTCAAACTAAGACAGCTAAATGAAGTGACAAGTGATGTCTTGAACAGAGAGGAGGCACAAGTGAGACACACAAGCAGTGAGACACACAATCTTCCACTCATGCACAAACACATACCACACCCCACCCTCCACAGCAGTCTTCAATACTCTGCTCAAATTTGCGCAGCTAGTTTGCTGTACTCAGCCTAAGCACGTTACAGGGATAACTGTTTAAAAAGCCGGGTAGAGCACCTGAATTCTCCTGGATGTTTAAAGTTACTGGGATTTGCTACATGTAAGCATGGCCTATTGTTCTTCCTATTTGTGTTCTATGAACAAGAAATCTTCCTGTTATGTTGATGTAGAGATATATTCCTCTATTGTTCTTTCTTCATCTTCTTCCACCAGCTTAATCCACATTCCCTCTGTAAATGCAGCTCTCTGCTGCACATGTTGCTCTGTAGTGGGGCTCAAGCTATGCAGTTTATACTCCTTTCTTCCCAGAGTCAGAGGCTCTGAAAACTGAAGAACTGCATGTTCACAGCTATCAACACATGAAAATTAGGAGGATGCAAACAAGAACTAGCTGACTGAGTTTCCTTTTTAACCACATTGTATGACGGAGGCCAATTTTATTTTATTTTAATTTATTTTATTGATGAATGAGTAGCAAGAAAAAGCTATTTTAATCAGTATTTTCCAGTAAGGAATGCAACAGGTGCTCAGAGCTGAAGGAAACCCCCATCTGCTCCACTGAAGCGTTAGGCCCTGCCCGATCAGCTTTTATAATACATATTTTGCACATGCATGGATTACTCAGAGTCTGAGGAATGCAGCCTATACTGCTGGGAGACCATAAAAATATAAGGAATCTGTGGTCTTTCCTGCAGCACAGATCTGGAATGCTGGTACTGTTTATGCAGTGTTACAATAATAGTAGCCCCAAAACTACTCTCGATATTATTAAAGGCAGTATCACCATTAGCCCCAGCCAGAAAGCCACGAGGTTTACGTGACACACTGAGACTTAAATCCTTCTAGTTCTGCACACAAGGCAGAAGCCCATCTGCCCACTTCACTTGACCATGAAGGTGGAAAAACCAATTACTGCTACTTTCGTTAGAGATTAAAAAGAGATAGTACCAGACTCTCCTTCTTCCTGGTTTTGCAGAAGTTTGGGTACCCAGGGATGCTTGTGAACTATTGCTGTGTGACTAACAGCTGCTATCTTTGCCTACAGAATCACTGTCCCACCAGCCTCTGACTAACTTGTAAAGAGCTCTGGGGTGCATGAAGTAAGGACAGTGTATCTACAGCAAAACTATGTTCTGCCTGGTTTGGCGGGGTGTGGAGGCAAGAGACTATTTGGCCTTTTAAAGAGCCACATTCCTTCAACTGCCTTGTAACAAGTTTCAGGGGATAGCCACATTTATATGCACCACACAGATAATGCACTTGAAATGCTTTCGGACTGATATGAATAGGAACTATTCTTCCCTTTAATTAGCATTTTTGCCAGATGAACACTGCTGCAAAGTGCCAGGCTGTGGAGTCCTTCTGCAAGTTCCAAGAGATACAAAACTGACGGGTAGGGCATACCCAAAATCAGGAAGATTTCGTTTTGCAGCTAAGATTCATTTTGCCCGCTTGAATAAAAATAACGCAATTATCAAAATGATTACCCGGGATAAGGACAAAAACACTGTACTACACAAACCCCGAGGAGTCACACATAAAACTGAGCTGAATTCTTTGGAAACTGCATGATGTTCTTTGAGTGGTGACTAACATTATAAACATGGACCACACACACACAAAAAAGTATTAGTATACTTCCAAAAAGATATCTTATCATAAAAACACCCAGGAGTTATGATTTTTCTAAACAAGTCAACCCCCTGATCCTATGCATGATCACACGCACAAAGTAGTCATGGACGGCAGACCATTTACAAGCATATTTTTCCAAAACTTCACCTTAAGTTCTGATGAGTGGAAAAACTGTGCATCTCAAAATGTCGTAAAGACTTCAGTTGCACTGTTTGACTGTTGGTGTCCTTGTATTACCAGATGAATTGCCAACTAAATATAAAGACAGTATGTATTAAGGAAAAAAAAAATTAAATACAAGAACATTGGTGTGTTTCCTAGCAACAGCTCAGCTAAAATTACTTAACATTTCTACTCAATCAAATGTAAATTTGACTATGTTATCCCTTAAATGTTGATTATAACAGCCCTTTTCAAATGCAAATTCAATGTGTAAAGTGAATGTAAACGTTGACAAAGCTGATACGGAAAATCTCCTGATTAACATCATTTGCATGTACACCGCAACATTATTACAACCTTCTAAAGACAGAAGGAAATGGAAATTGGATGGAGAATCACCTTCTCCATCATCTCCTTCCTTCCCGCTTTGTTTAAGAGCAAAACAGACAAAAATATAAAGCCTTTTGGATTGCAGGCAAAATTCCAACGGTTTATAAGTGCAGCACATGAGCTGTATCTTAATGCCATACCTTGTGTTGTCAGCAAATACAATGGAGTGAAACACTGCTTTATTTCTCAGTCACGGAACTTGCCAATTATAGGAAATACATACAGCACAGGGGAGGACTGGAAAGCTTGTCATACCATGTAGCCATTGACAGCTTGCAAGCTTTCCAGCGTGTTTTAGCTGGACTTGTTGCGTGAAAAAAAAGAAACACAATGGGAGGGAAGGGGGCAGAATTAATATACTTTACTTCCAAAGCTAAAAGTTTGTTCTTTGCACAGTTAATCAACTCTGGGATTCAAACACCTTACTCAGGTACGTGTTCACTCAGGGCCAGATGACTTTTGCATAAAACATAGAGAACATGCTTCGAAGGGGATGTTAAAACATTGCTTCTTGTTGCAGCATTCCACAATAAGGGCATTAAGGCACGCTGTTTTACAGTAGTTGCATTACTTCGGGCTGATTTACTGTTACTTAACCCAAAGTCAACAGGAAGCAGAGAACAGATGCAAGTGTACTTTCAGCACAAAGCAAGTACTCAGAATTAACCTCTTCAGATGAGAGTCTTTGCTAGTTGTCAACACCACCCTTCCTTCTCCATCACCTTAAGGACACTAGGCTCCAACACAAGATTTGCATCCACAGACATTATTACACAGACTTGGGCCTTACAACAGGGTGAAAGTTTATTTTCCATACTCGATGCAGGCAGGTGCCTTCATAGCTCCCTGTGACGCGAATGTGCTAGTCCAGCACATTTAGACAATAGGGATTTGCACAGCATCAGCTACATCAGTGCAAAATGGATAATTCAGCATACATCAGCCACCTTCTAATGTTTTATGGTGCTATGTTATTGAAGAAAAGCAGAGGCACTTTGTCCCTCCACTGCAGTTTTTTAATATAGTTATTACAAGCCTGGTGAGGATTATCTTTTCTATCCCAGATTAGAGTTGCTACTATTTTAGAGAGGACATGATCCCCTCCCCTCTACAGCACCAGCCTGCAAACCTTAGTGATGTCAAATCCTAAAAGCTGAAGTAGAAGATTTTCTAAGAAATAGATGAGCACAACAGATGAGTATTGAGAACACAACCAATAAAAATGTCTCTATCCACACTAAGCACAAATCATCCCTTTCTCAAAAAAACAGACCCACCTCAAAATCATGGGCCTGGGACAGAGCCAAGTTCTGGTCTTGGGAAGAGCTGGGAAGGAAGGGAAACCCAGTGTGATGCACACAAGAATACTTCATCCTCCTGTACAAACTTCTGTCTGCTCCCTCACTGTTTATCAACTTCTTACATGTGCCAGGCAAGGATTAGCCAGAGTCCAGTTTCAAAGATACAGCTCATGTCTGGAGATGAATCCTGATCACATACGAGCTGGTCTTAGCTCAGGAAAGCCTGAAGCAGCAGGAACTCTAGACATTACCTCACTGATCCTTCACCTTTATGCTGCACATTTGCTGCTCCATCCAAATTCTAGTTTCTGGTAGGAGAAACAAGGAGAGTAATGCAAACTTTTGTGAAAACTTTGAGATATGCTATTTTATTTTTGTTTGGAAATCTTCCAGAAACCCTTTTAGTATAGTATATACACATGAAAATTAACACTGTTCTCTCCTTATTAATACAGTCTGACAGCAAAGGTTAGTCACACTGCATTCCAACAATCCACTTCACTAAAATTAACTTTATTTGACCGTACAGTACTATCACTAAAAAAGCACATACTCTCTGATCTGATGACCCTCTCTGAATAGAAGGCTAGCAATCAGATTTTTACAAACATAAGTTTTTAGCTGGAACCCTAAAAAAAACAAAACAAAACGTAAAATCTGAAAGACCTACATCAATTACATGATTTACTATTAAATATATGATCTGTGTACATGATATAACAGCTGTGTGTTGAAAAATTGTTATCTAACTGGACTCTTACCTCAAGACCATGGCACAACAAGTTGGGAGCTCACACCCACAACAGCGACTGAAGGAAGTAAAACAGTGGTTGTTGAACCAGCAGGACGCAGGCAGTTGAGAACTAAAATAATTCTCTATCATGCAGTATAGAGAGCTCTTAGAGAAAATGCACATTTACAAGTAACATGAGAAACATTTGCTACAGAACAAAACTATGTAAACAAAACAGAGGCAAGACATGCACAAAAAGTTATCCTACACCATATGGACTATCACTGCCAAGAAAGTTCCAGAGACAAAGATTTCAAACAACTGAAACTTTAAAATCAGCAGGAATTAGTTGAATGCAGACAGGGAACCATCAACCAACCACTACTTATGTACAGAGACCTTAATAGAAAGAAAAATTCTCACAGAATTAGTCTCAAAATAATTGTTCAGCCTTAAGCGAGGTGCTGCAGGGTCTCCTAAAAATTAAGAGTACACTTATGCAAACTATATGATGAACTAGGCTCTCTGGTTTTGATAAAATTAAAATGCCTTAAAATAACCAGTGGCCTAACTGTTATGGGGGCGGGGGGGGGGGAGTTCTATCCTGAATAAAACACAACTGAAATCCATAGCTGCCTCTTGCATAGGCTTAGAGCCAGCATTCAATTCAGTATCCTTACAACAGTGACAGCTGTCAAAGTTAATTTGAGGAAAGTTTTATTACCACTCATCACAGTCTTAAAGACCAGAGCAGGCCAAGTAAAATGTTCCTCCTTCCTCCTTGAGTCTCATATGCAAACAAAGAAGAGCACAAAACACAGTAAGCTCCACGCTGAAATAGGAAAGAGAAAAACTTTGTAAAAAGACAGACAAGAAGAACTAGCCCAGATTTAGACAGGAAACTTGAGTAAGATTTGTAAACATTACAGAAAATCAGTTTTTAACACTTTGTAATCTTAATGGGAGACCGTATCAGAACATGTTTTAAAAGAGAAGCCAAAACACTTATAAACAGGATTATGAGACACAATTGCCCGTGCACTTTAAGGATCCAGAAGACCTCATTTGGTCCTGTGCAGAGTAAACGACAATCTGAGGCACAAAAGGAAAGATCTATGCAAGAGCATAGAGCAGAGCCGGGAGCAGAAAACTCAAGAGGAGAGTGGAAAACAGAACAGAGGAAAAATAAAAGAAATTACTGCAAAATATTAACATAAGTTTTTAACTTTGCTAGTGAATTATAGGAGAAAACAGTTCTGTTTTAAGCACCTCCTGCCAACAGAATCAAAACAAACAGTCAAGGTAACACAGTTCTCACTCTAGCCCTCTAATACCAGAGGTAACATTTACCTTTAACAGGAGCTACAAGTCAAAAGCAAATCCTTTTTTGGTCTTTGGTTACTAGCATTCATGTGAAAGAATTGACATAGGCTGAGAAAGGGCATAACTGGAGTTTATATAAAACCTTGGTTATAACCACACAGATTTTTAAATGACCCTGGCAAGCTCTTTAATCTTTTATCTTGCAACCAAACATCTCTAGATTCTAGAGAAGAAAAAAAAAACACAAACACCTGTGACTGTATGTGCTGCTCAAGAACAGCATAGAGACCCAGAAGCATTGCCCCCTCGTGATGGGCAAGACCTCAGAGAGTCACCACTGACACTCTCAACAGAAGATG
>JANHFX010020684.1:0-18639 GCA_027560015.1 Chloroceryle amazona | reverse complement strand
ACACGCAGAGAAGCCGCGAGAAACCCGTGCCCCTGGGGGGGCACAGGCGCGGCGCGTAGGCCCCCGGCACCCATGAGAGGGGGGTGGGGGGGGGGGGGGCAGAAGAGAAAATAAATAAGAGCAGTCTTCACAGCAGTTGCAGACTCTCCAAGGCAGCCTTAGGACAGAACACAATATGGTTTTGATTGATATAAAGTACAGTACATCCACAGCCTGTTATTTCTGCCATAGCTTCCTTTATGAGCAGGAGATAAACTGATTTAAGAATAAGTAGCTTCAGTAAGCATCTTTAAGTGGACTGAATACCACATGCTCACTCCTTTCCAGCTACCTCTTCTGAGAAAGGCAAATGCAGGATAAGCACACTAACAGAGTGTAAGGATGAGGCTAGAGACACTCATTAAGGGACAAACTGCTCATCAGCACCCATTTTGATCCTTGATGACTTCACAACACCAGTTTCTGGGTGAAAAAGCAATCATTAAAATCATTAAAATCACTCGCTAATCTGTTCTCACTAGCAAATGCAATCCTTTCCCTAGCATCAAAGACTATTTATCTCAATTCTTGAAGTTTATAAAGAACAGAGAAGACACATAAGGCATGAAAAAATAAAAGCAAAATAGAAGAGAGGAAGAAGGTTTGAGAGCACTCCTTCTACAATCTCAGTCCAACCACCAATTACTTTTTATTCATCAATTCTTTCTTCTTCCAGTTTTTCTCTTTCTGTAAAGACAACCTGGCAGCATCACACATTTGTTAATGCAAAGTAAAATATAAACCCAGATCATTAAGCAGGAGATAAAATACCCCTCCAGCTCTAATCAGAGAGTCAGAAACAGCACTTTCTTCCCCCCTAAGGTCTCCATTTCTCCCTCACTTTCCTAGGGCTATTTTTGGCATAGTGTCCTACTCCAAGCACACACAATGGAAGTCTGATCCCATCACTTCACAGAAGGAAGAACAGAGGTAGAGAGGCGGTTTCCCTTTGCTGACCTCTGATAGCCATTTTTGCACTCCTCTGAGAACCTTGAAATTGTGCATCGCTGCCTTCAGCACACCCCTGCCTACTCTGCCAGTCTCAGGAGCTTTACTCACTACCTTTGATACTCTGCTGGCCTTCAGTGCCGATGTGCTGTGACTTCTCTGCCATACGCTTCATCTTCTTCAGGGTATGACTTCACGGCTGGGTTTTTTCAAGTCAGGTTCAAGTACTACTAATATACATTTTACAGCAGCTTCTGGTTATCAGTGTCAAAAAATCAATGAATTGCTGCCACATCCATGGAGCTACAGGTACAAACATATAAATCATTAAGTCCTACTGTAGTCAGATGATGTAAAGTTGTTCAACCTTTGTCATGTCAAAAGCTCTAACCAGATAAACTTTAGAATTAAAAAGCCAAAAAAGGAAAACAACAAAGAACTATAAAAACAAAAAATTCAAAAGAGAGCAAACAATAAATAAGGCAACTAATAGAAATAGTAAGTCCTTGGAGAACTTAATAAACAACAGATTCAGAAATGGTCTCCCAGACATTACTCTGAAATTAAACCTCACAGACACAACACATAGCTTAGAAGTTAAAATACTTGGCTGCTGGGATAAATGTTTATGGTTCACCTCACCTGCCCACATATTTGGACCATTTAAGATTTTCTCCTAACAGCTAAATGAGGGGAGATAAGTTGTCAAAGCCTCAGCAGCACTATTTGTGAAAAACAATGGCAAGAGTATAGTTAAACATATGTTAAAAAAATATAAAATAAGGCAATCAGAAGTAGAATGTATTTATCTGCTCTCTCTAAAGCCCATTTTGAATTCTATCATCCTGCCTCCTTGAAAGGTAAATTGGACTTCAGTTTCCTAGCCAAAACAAAACCAAAACAAAAATTCAAATGTAACATATTTACAGATAGATAAAGGAAGTGTAAACAACCTTCATACATTTTTCTTTTTTATGTATAGGCTTATTTATGAGTCTATGTCTCCTGATATGTTCACTGGAATCTTCTCAGCAGAGGAATCATTCATGTGCAATCCAAGCGTCAGAGATCATCCAGAGGTTTTGCTTTTGAGAGGTGCAGATTACCTCTTTATGTCCTCAGCGCACAAATCCTTCATACCCACACACCTCCCTGACATCTTGCAATGAGTCCTCTAAAAAGACAAGGACACAGCCCTGCCGCCAGTCCAGGGCTGGTTCCACCCACCCAGGTTGGTTTTCCTACTCTGTCATTTGCTAGGCAGTGTAATCCTTGCAGTCACTTCTAACTGGAAAAGACATCTTGCCAAACATTAATGTTTATTATTACAGTCAATCAATTGAACTGTAATGCTACCATTGTTATCCACCAACACTTTTCCTGCTTAAGTGCAAGGTATATTTACATTATTAATAAGGAGCTCAAATGTTTTCTTTCATAATAAAGTATTCCCTTCCTCCTCCCATCTCAATCAAGATGAATATTCATGAATCAGACCAAGATCTGGAACATTTTCACTTCTACCGTGACATCGCCAGATGCAAGAAAGCTAGGAATTAGGATTTTAACCAGTTTTAAGATCAGTTGAAAGATTTGGGAGAAAAGAAAAAAAAAAAAAGGGGGGGGGGGGGTGTGGCAAAGCACAACACCTAGCATAATACACAGAGTTGGAATTTTATTCTTTTCTCTTTTACAATATTACTCCCGAAGCAAAAGTTCAAGAACTCGTTCTACCAAATAAAATAGCCACGAAAAATGAGATCAGATGGAGAAACAAGTAACAAAAAAAGTTGTAAAACCCCAGACCTGTTAGAACTGTGTAGACGAAAGTTCTTTTGACCTTACACCAATATGTTTTGCAAAGGGCCTTCCTATTTCCTTTGCCCCACTAGACAGAATCTGCACCAGTAACACTGGTTTGCTGTTACATAAAGACATGCAATCTTCACTTCTACACTGTACTTAATGAACACATTAAGTTCCTCAGTGGTCCATATCTACACAAGAAAGCACTGCCTACCCCTTACAGGCAATGCTTTATGAGTTCACCTATAGTCAGCTAGAGCAGTGGGAAATGGCAAAGTAAAATACATGACTCCAAAT
This sequence comes from Chloroceryle amazona, assembly GCA_027560015.1. NCBI lineage: Eukaryota > Metazoa > Chordata > Aves > Coraciiformes > Cerylidae > Chloroceryle > Chloroceryle amazona. Next base: position 15,549 of record JANHFX010020684.1, on the reverse strand, counting down.
CCTCAACCTAGATCATCTAACTTTAAAGCTGATTGCAGAGAAGAAATGATGGAATTCAGAAGCAACACACCAACCAGTACTGGTGATTTTTAGATGTCATCTTTGGCACATTCTGTTCTTTGAGAACACAGGATATAGGCTGAAAAGGGAAACAATCCCAATGCCTTGTATTCACAGCTAGCTATGGAGTGCAGTGCTAGTAACCCATGCCCAGGAAACAAGTACCACTCTTCATTTTTCTATATCCGGTTCAAAGTAATACCGTGAAGCTGACACCACAAGTGTACATCAGCGGGAGAAGATTCTATTTATCTGAAAATCTTTACTCCTCATCAGAAGACCTCTGTATAAGCTGCTCTCTCAAAACTGGAGCTGATGAAAACAAGCCAGCCACAAACATGCATTCACTCAGCATGAGACCCACAGATCACAAAACATGTAGGAACTTGTTCCTTCTCTGCAAATGCCCACAATCAATCCTCAAATTCAAGCCCCAAACCAACATTACGATACAGTAAGCCACTGTGCCATTTATCAAGCTCCTTAAACTGTGCACTTGAACACAACTGACAAACAAGCACTTAGCAACATATCTCATTATTACTACATTTTTGTGGCAGGCAAACAAAACAGGCTTTTCTCTGTTCCCCTCCAGCCAAGCTATCTGCTCAAGTCTGCATCTCCTTAGGTCAGGCAATGTGTTATTCAAGCCATTCTCATAAGGTCACATCATCGTTACTGGATGTCTTTCATATTGCAACACATTCTAAGCAACAGAAACGAAATTACAGCTGAACAAGTTCCTACTATATCAACAAGTCAGTCAGATCACTAAAAATGCGATGTTCTCAAAGACACAGGTCCGTGCTCTCCTCTGTGCCACCTCCAGAAACAGCATCCAAAAAGAGAGGATGGAGCTGCCTCTGCAAAGATCTACCTCTTGCTACCACATCTCCCTCCTCAGACCATCAGGTCGGAAGAGCTTCCAAACATGTCTGAGTCAGCATAAGTACTGTGGGTTTTCCAAAATAATCAGCTCTGTTTAGCTGAACCACATACACCAGTTTTAAAAAGCACTCAGTATCAAAAGAAGACACCAGAGAAGACCATCACTTTCCAGAGGATGAAGAGCCCCTCTATAAAAGTATCTTAGGCTGATTATGCAAAAACTAGGACACATGTTGTCATCCCCAAAATCACTATTTCTCCCCTCTCAATGTAAAGAGAGCTCAGAGTGTATCTATACATATATGACAGTCACAGTATCACAGAGCAATATCACAGTTGCACTTTTCTCTTGGACGCACAGCTGTTGTGGTTTAACCTCAGCCAGCAACTAAGCACCAAGCAGCCACTTGCTCATTCCTCCCACACACACACACCACCATGGGATGGAAAGAAGAATCAGGAGAAAAAGGTAAAAACCTGGGAGTTGAGATAAGATCAGTGTAATAGAACTACACAAAGAGAGAAGAAACAACAGTAATAACAATAATACTAATAAAATATAAAGTGAGTGATATACAACACAACGGCTCACTACCTAAACACCTCTCCCTGGTCCTGGCCACAGCTCCTGCAAATCACGTGCCTTCCCCCTCCCTCTTATATAGTAGGCATGATGTCAGTACAGTATCTAATATTCCATTGGCTGGTTTCAGCTGTCCGGTTGTGGCTCCTCCCAGCTTCTTGTGAAAATTAACCTTATCCTAGCAAAACTCTGGATAACAGCCCAGCAATCACGTATGCAAACTGAGGCACACTGCTTAGGAAAGGATTACTCACTAGCTGTTTTGTTTGTAGGAATGCTTCTCCACATCCTACTGCACAGCCATGACACCACAGCATGAACTAGTAAAGAGCAAGGAGACAGGGGGACTTCAGCTTCATCTACCTATCAACATGTGATATTATGCTGCACAGGAAAGATACCAACAGAGAAAGCAGATCTCCTTTGCCATGCTGCAAGACACTTTGAGGATCAAAATATACAACACAGAGTAGTTCAACTTGGTGTACCGTTTTAGAATGGGAAACAGCCAATTTGCCGTCCTGCATGCTTACGAGACAGAATTCTGTCTGGGAGGGGAATCCAAATCAGATTTGGATCTACCCAAATACAAACATGAAACCCTCTGGCAACAGTCTTCATGCTATGTTCTGCTCTTAGTAAAAACTCAGAAAACAACCAACCAACCTTGCTTTCTTGAGTGCTTGTCCTTAGCCCTGCCTACTAAAAACTACCATCATGCAAGATGTGCAATTGCTTAACTCCAGAGGTTTAAAGGTGGGAAGCTGCAATGGGCTTGTGGTGAGTAAATCAGCATACAAGTCAGAAGAGGAGGTCCACAACAAACAACCTCAGTATCAGATGAAAACTGCCTGCCAGAGAAGCTACTCTGTTCTAGTAAACCACCTACAAGGTAGAAAGCAACCAGAGTACTCAGAAGTGAAGGCCTTTATGATCCTGAAAAGAGACCTCTTCTGCTGTGGAACCACTGGAAGGGGAAAGGAGGAAAAAAGGAAAAGAAAAAAAAAATCAGTTCTGCTATAACAGCAACAAAATAATGGTTGTTTAAGAAGGATGGGCCACCAGTTCAACATTAAATGAATCCAAGGACTCCAAACAGGATGGCTTTAAAACTGACCTTAAGAGAAAGTCTACTCTATTCTTGGAAGAACAGGAAGAGGATATGTCATATGTGAGAAGGAGATTGCTTATTCCTTCACCAGGAGTGCTTCAACATACAAACAGTAACTCAGAACTAGTGTCCTGAACCCTTGCCCTTTGGACTGAGCGTTCAATTCTCAGCATCCTGAGCAACAAAGACAAGTAAAAAATTTCAAGTCTCAGATATGTAAAGTTCTGCTTCAAAATGAAAATAGGGAGTTATCCACATCCAGATCATTAATAACACTCTTAAGGAATGTGATCTACACAAGTTTCAAAAAATAGCACCACAACAAGTCACTTGCGGAGGAGGGAAGTTCAAAATACTAAGAGGAACTGAGATAGCCTGAAAAAGTAGCTAGAGTAACCTATAGAAATGATCCGATACAAGGAGGTGTTTAGTAATATGAACAAGAGAGGTTTTCAAGGTAAATCAGATAAGGATTTAGCTGGCAGTGTTCTGAGGATACTTTCGGCATCCATTAAGAGCTCTGAATCTCAAGTACACGCCTCAAGCAAACTGCATGAGCAACCCTGAGCATCCAGCCTCAAAATGAGTTGGGAGACAGCAGGTGGCCTGTATACTTCCTCTTGTGTTAGGGATGTCTCTGCCTGGCAAGTAAACACATGGTTTCTATTCAGGAAGGTAACTATGCCCAGCTTCTGAGATTCAAAAATCTGTATCAAGACCTCCTGTTAAAGAAAGGCAGACACCCATCTTTCACAAACTCCTTTTCCTCCTTGCTTCAAGTTCAGATTTCTTTGTCTTTACACCTTGCTATACTCTGCTTCTTTGTCTTCTCTAGAAGTGAGAGAGTGGAAATTAAGAAAAAGATATTAGACATTAGTAAAGAATGGTGACTATATGTGTAGATCCAAATCTCCTCATCCCTGAAACCTGGTGTTTCAGCATTAGTTCTTCAGTTCGAAAGACAAACATCAAATGTGGTGAAGATGAAAAAGGCAACTTTGACATTTACATGGGTAATGTACTAACACAGAGGCCTAAACAACACAAGTACAGTATAGCACACTATTATACCTGTGTTAAGTGTCCTGTTCCTAAGCCACACCTGCCCTACAAAGTGTCAAAAATAAATAAATTAGAACAATCAGCATTCACAAGAAAAGAAGGCTTTGAGATTTTGCAGCATGAAGTGGTTCAGTAGTTCCAAGACAGAGGAGCAGCATCTGTGATAGAAAGGCTCCAGTAAGTCACTTGTCTGCGGAACAACAGAAGAAAACAGAATGAACAGTCAGAAAGGTCAGGAGTAGGTGAGCACAGACACTGGCTGGAGGTATTTTTTCTTCAGGAGCAGTAAGAGATGAGTAGGCAATTTCCAATTTCCCTGAAAAAGCCTAAACCAGGTATCCACCAACTCTACCAAAGAATGCATGTGTAACACCTTTCTAGGTGGATACTTCTTATGCAAAGGATAAAACACTTGAGGGCACTCAGACCCAAAGTCTGTGGTGTGCCTATGTGCAGCATAATGCTTAACATAACCACTTATCAAAAGCTAAACACTGCCGGAGCAGGGTTTCCTCCACAGACAGTAACAGGTAGGTATGGAATTTGTAAACCTTTTCCTTCCACCACCAGTGAGGGCTTGGCAGATAAGCAGAAAGGTGGCATGTGATGAGGGGAGTTGAATTTTCCTTGTTTAAGAAACCAAGCTTGGACAGAAGAGAAGAAAGATGTAAAGGTCCATCTTTGTTTCACAAGCCAACAGAGATGAAAGTAAAAAAAAAAAAAAAAAGTTAATTCCACTCTGCAGTTTATATGTTGTTTTTTCAGTCATGAAAGAATGACTAATCCCACGCAACTGGCTTCCCAAAACACTGATACTGGAAAATCTTTTTTTCTTCTTACCTCTGCTATTTATTATCATGTGTCAATTTGCCAAAACCAAACTGAATATAGAGTCTTCCTAACAACCTCTCTTCAGTTCTCACTTCTTATCCTAATCACCTGCATCTCTGCAGGATTTTGAAGGAAACATTTACTCAGTCTTCAAATAGATATAGTATGCTAAAATTACACGTGGAGGAAGATCATCATGAATTATTGTTCCTAATTATCAATATAACAAGTCTAATGAAATACAATGACTGAATAATAAATTTTAAAGTATTACACCACCTAAGTTAACAATACTTTTTCGAAAACTGTGTACTCGATCCTGTGCCATGGTTCCAGCCACACAACACCACTAGAGATTCTGAACAAATACCAACATGCCTTCATTATTTATGCACACCTGCCACTACAGAACAGGCAATTCCAAAATCATGTGTTTGGGCTCAGTCTTGAATTCATGAGGTACCAAGTATCTGTAGCACCCACTGACATCATTGCAAGCAAAACTCCAGTCCTTTCCAATATTAAGGCACTGGGGATTGGGGGCAGAGCAAGGGGATCTGGTTTCCAAATGCAAATGCTATGGCTTCCATATAGGCAGAGTCACAGAAGAGACATTCCTTCATTTCCAGAATTCTTAGGAGCAGTAAGCAATCCTGTGGCTTGCACACTGTCCTGCCTGCAAGCACAGAAGGGGTCACTTGCTGTACACCCACCACATTTCAGAGGTCAGTGGAATAACGTTGAATTAGGGTGATACAGCTACTGGAACTGCCCTTTTTATTGAAAAGGGAAAGAAAGGAAAAAGTTGGGTTGCCAGTGAGAAAAAAAAACCTGCAGCAATCAATTAACCCACTGTATCTCCAGGCCATTCATTAAGCTTATAAACTAAAGTTAATTTTTATTATATTTGTTTGAGTATCTGAAATGCATTTGAGGCCATACATACAGTTCAGCTATAGCAAGAGCAGATACAGAATTTCTCACCCATCTCTTTCACAATGATTTCTAACTCAGAGATATGAAAATTGCTACAGAACTAAAATTCACCAGGTACAGGCTGTTCAATGGCAATGTTGGGCTACTATTTTTTTTTTTATTAAAATTCAACAACTTTATATAAAAAATACAAGAATGCAAGCAAAAAATATCCACAGAAGTTAACAGCCAGAAATACCTTTTCCCCATCCTGGGCATCCAATTATTGTCGCATACCTGAGCAAGCTCTTGATATTAACCCTGGCGCTGGAAGCAGGTTGAACAAGCCACTAAAACTTGCTGGCATATAACTATGTTCCAGATCACCGTGTCCAACACAGACTTTATCTTCCCGCTGAATCTGGTCCAAAGAGTGACTTGGGTAATTTCCCCAAGGTAACTGTCAGCAAAGACAGGGTATTTGCTCTGTTCTGAAGACAGGCTCTTCACAATCTCACAAAAAACTTGCCAGTGAGAAAGTGGTTATTCTAGACAGCTGAAACGAGAACAAGACTAGGTACAGGTAGCTAACCCTCCAAACAGCTGCCCTAGGGCAGAGATCAATATCTGGAACCACTGTTAAGCATGGCTGCAGAAGATAAAGCATGAGGATTAATATAGCTACAGTGACTGCATTTCCCTCCTGTAAGTGCATTTACATAGTTTAGGAGTGTTTAGTCAATTTAAGAGTCTTTCTGAGGTGTAAGGAAAATGCAGTGAGTACCAATGCTAGGACTGTAGGACAGCACAGCTAGAAAGTCTCTCCGAAGTATAGAGAGTGATTATGCTGAGCCTGAGAAAAGGCAGCCTACCTATAACAGTCTTGTGAAATGAAAGAAAAAAACCAACAACAACAAACCCAAAACCAAAAAAACCCACATTATCTTCCAACCCTCCATAACCACACCTCCATGCCCAGTGTCTTCACAGGAGCACAGAGCACTTGCAACTACAAAAGAGGACCCCAGATCATCCTAGCTCCTCCCTGGATAGTTGCAAAACTATTTTGTTTTAAACACCTTTAGCTTTCCTCTTCCATCCATATATAGCAGTAGTTCTACAAATTTTTTTGTGACCTTGATACTGTCAATGAAGCTGTCAACTGCTTGATCCACCCTGCCACATCCATGAGACTCTGCATTTGGATGAATAGCCCCCATCCTGAATACACAAAGCAGCATACTCCTAAGCCAGCCTCTTCCCCTTTCTGTGCTGTTGCTACTGTGGGGATTTTTTGCTACCTTTCCACAAATCCATGTTTTTCACATTAGCATACTCATTAAGTGAGTCAGGAAGCTCCTGCAATATAGCCCAAACAAATTTATGGGGAAAAGCAGTTATTTGGGGTTTTCCTTAGAATTCCACTTATCTTTCCCCTCCCTCTATGCAATAAATAAATAAATAAATAAATAAATCAGATAATGAAGATCTCAACGATCTAGATAAGGGGATTGAGGGCACCTTCAGTATGTTTGAAGACACCAGGTTAGGCAGGAGTGTTGATCTGCTTGAGGGTAGGGAGGGTCTACAGAGGGATCTGGACAGGCTGGACCAATGGGCTGAGGGCAATGGTGTAAGATTCAACAAGGCCAAGTGCCAGGTCCTGCACTTAGGTCACAACCACCTCATGTGATGCTAAAGGTTTGGGGAGGAGTGGCTGGAAAGCTGCCCAGCAGAAAAGAACCTGGAGGTGTTGGTCAACAGCTGGCTGAATATGTGCCAGCAGTGTGTGGCCAGGTGGCCAAAAGGGCCAACAGCATCCTGGCTTTTATCAGAAATAGTGTGGCCAGCAGGACTAGAGAAGTGGCTGCCCCCTTGTACTCAGCATTGGTGAGGCCACACCTCAAGTACAGTGTTCAGTTTTCAGCCCCTCGCTACAAGAAGGACATTGAGGTCCTGGAGCATGCCCAGAAAAGAATAACAAAGTTGGTGAAGGGCCTAGCGAACAAGTCTTATGAGAAGCAGCTGAGGGTACTGGGGTTGTTTAGACAGAAAAAGGAGGCTCAGGGGAGACGTTATCCCACTCTACAGCTACTTGAAAGGAGGTTGTAGCGAGGTGGGGGTTGATCTGTATAATGTAATAAGTGCCAGGACAAGAGGAAATCGCCTCCAGTTGCACCAAAGAAGGTTTAGGTTGGATATTAGGAAAAGTTTCTTAACTGTAAGGGTTGCTGAGCATTGGAAGAGGCTGTCCAGGGGAGTGATAGAATCACCATCCCTGGAAGGATTTAAAACATGTTTGGATATGATGCTGAGGGACATGGCTTAGGGGTGACCTGGCATTGCTGGGTTAATGGTTGGTCTTTATGATCTTAAAGGTCTCTTCCAAACAAAAGGATTCTATGACCTGATGCCTTGGTAGGGTTCCACAGGCATCCCAAGAGCTTAATAGGATAAGCAGGAAGAGACACTCCCAAGCCCCAAACTGAAATAGAGACAAGTATGTGTATGAGTGGTTCACTGTTACTTTTTCCATCAAAAGTGGGACCTTAACAATGTTGACATCACCCAGATAACCCAGTACAACCACGAATGATGGTAGCAGACAAGGCAGCAGACATTCCTCTATTCAACAGCAAGCTGGAGAAACATTGCAACTTGTCTAATTGCTAGAAAAATGTGAACTTCCAGGGTTTCCCTACAAGTTTGTCAACAAATGTCCTTGGATCATTGTCAGTCATTTGATCTGAAGACAAAGGAAGCAAGGGTAGACCTCAGTAATTTGTTATGCAGCTTTCACCTGCAAGCAGGAAAGCATCTGAAGTCTACATGAAACCTTTAAATGAATTTCCAGGTCACTCCCATATAGCACTAATACACACACACACACATTCTCTGATGAAGATTCACAGCAGGACTGCACCAAAACAAATGGCTGAAACAATGACAGTGTTGTTTTCTTCACTGATTGCCACTGTCATCTACCACACAAGGGTCTGAGTTTGCATTCATGTACCCAGGCCAATCCCATACAGCAGTGACTTTGGCTCTCTTGTGTCTGATATGTACTGCCTCCCAGTTTCCAGGTTACAGCTCCAGCTTCTATCGGGATTATTCCCAGAAAGTAAGATGGTGAGACTACATTACACACTGCTGAAGAAGTAAGTGATACTTTACATCAATTTATCCTTTCTACAGCACACTCTGCTATTTAGCAGTGGCATTTTTATTCAGTGAATATTTGCTATCTGTCAAAATACACTGAGGGAAAAAAAATGAATTTCCAGAAGGAACAGAAACAGTTTTACCTTACTCAAGTTTGACAAAGTAGTCTTGGGAGGAAATAAAAATATCTCCAAATTGTCCAAGTATTTCTTAAATTAAAAGCAAACATTTTGTTGGAGAACTTTCAGCAATGCCAACTTTTCACCAAAAAAAACCCTTAGAAAATACTAGCACCCAGTGAAATCTTTCTCAAAATCAGAAGAAATGTTTCCAAATTAATCCACAATTAAATTCTAATATTTTTTGACCATAGAAAACTGACCAGCTTAGCTTCAAAATCTCAATTTTTTCCCTTAAACTGATAAATTTCTTCTATGTCTAGTCCATCCTTTGTAACACAAGATAGAACATTAAAAAGATACAGCTAACACCTGTATTTAAGTCACTGAACTCCGTAATGAATTACAAAACCTTAAATGCAACTGCATGGTGGTAGCATACCCCATCCTGGGCACTCATCAGACATGAACAGCACCACAGTGCCATCAGCATCTCTGGTGAAGAAATCCATTCTTGTTGTTTATCACAGGGTTAAAGAAGGAGCCTCCTAAGAATGCAGCATAAAAACCACAAATATGAATAGCAAAGAAAAATCATTAAACCGTAAACTGGCATTTTACAGTTAAAAAATGTGCAGATCAGAATATTGCTCCAGCCTCTTGCAACTAAGCAGAGTGTAATAAACTATATGAACTCCCCCAAAGAATTTCAGAAGTCTCAAGGTAGAATTAGACACCGAGGAACAGGAATTCATTGTTTAATTCTAATTGTGAAATTATTCACTGAGATAGTCCCTTAAAACCAAGGACCATTTTTTTTAAAGTACAGTTGATTTATCAAATCAATTCTCTAATTTCAGCCATCTCAAATTAACACTAAAATCTTTGTCTGTGCCTTTCTCAAAGTGTATATAGCTGCTATTTACTTAGATGTTTCTCATACAAATTTTGAATTACTAGTGTTTACTAAAGACAAAATTAATTCTCAGTGAAACACAGCTTATTCAAGAAAAATAATTATAAATGAAGAAAAAACTCCAAAGATTCAGGAGCAACATAGAGAGTACACTGGAAGCAACTGGCCTCCAGTGCTTCTTTCTTCTTCATTAGAAGTATTCTGCATCTTGACACAAAATTTTTCTGATTACTTATTTGCATCAAATAAGAGTAAGAAACAGTAGGTGAGACTGCCTCCAGTTTAAACAGATATGTTTGTCCATCTTCCTCAAATTATTTTTTTATTATGCAATTCCTGGTCTTTTCACATGCCCCAAAAAATGATGTGTGGAAAAAAAAACAAAGCAACATAATTTGACTGGCAGCTACCTGATTATTTTACAATTCCTGTAAGGATTGCAGGTTCATTACAAAAACATCCTCTCATGCCCTAACGATAGACATGCTAATCACTACAAATTCCCCCCCTCAAGGTAAGTACATCCTACACAAGTGAAGAGTAACTACTGATACAAGTTACCTGACACTTCTTCAGTTTTTGATTTCTGACTCGTATTTGTGTAAATCTGTTGGCACAGTAGAGAAGCAACCCCTGTCAGTAGTAGGGATGCAGCCCTGCAACAGGCCTCACCCAAAGCCACTCAAGCTGGCAAAAGAAAAAGGAAAGATCCCCACTGACTTTACATGAGGCTTTCAATCTTAAAAAGGAAAAATCAGTGTGCAGCATGTTCACACATATTTGTTTTCATCCCTTTCTTCCTAGAAAATACACCACTTGAGCTTTATGACGTTAGAATGCTTTATGCTGTTAAAACACTTTATGTGATAGCCTTTATGTAGTTGGTAACAACAAGAACGAATTTCACATCAGAGAAATATCAAAAATACTGTTTTAGTTAAACGGCAATTCCATTTATCTCCATACAATTAATAGAACCTAGAAACTGTTACAAATGTTGCACTTAAATTTTACTAGAGTTCAAATTCAAACCCAAAGAGCAAAGTATACCAGACTTAGAATTGGAAAAATAATCCAAAAAACCTGCTCTGCTCAAGATTTTAAGTGGGGAAAAAAAATGCTGATTAGACTGTTAGTTAAGAAAAGACATTTGATTCTATTCTGAAATAGAAGAGCTCTCCTCACCACAGTAACCTGCAAAGCAAATGCCCAGCATCCCTAGAGCAGAGATCCTTCCACATCACTGTGAAATGCATTTTCATAAATAAAAAAAAAAAAAAATACAGCTGTAGAAGTACCGAGCAGAGGATGAACTTAAGATAAATGTAGCCTGGAATGTAGAAAGTTGCTTTCCATTAACAATAATTAGTATTACTGGTAAGGTAAATACATGTAATTGTTCATTTATTTGCAAGGCCACACGTTGATACGCATTGCTGGCAACTAAGAACAGGTCTGTCCTCCCTCTTCCAGACACTCAGCCAAGCATCACATACACCTAGCTGCCACCTCACTCTCAGTGTAAAAAGCCACCACACTCTTCAAAACAGCCAGTCTCAACTCCAAATGTTAAATTACACATGGGGCAAACGCTAAAAGAGTTACATGACAGTAACCACTTCAAGTGATGTGCACGCTCTTCTGAAGAGCTCAGCTTTAAGTGACCAAAATCCTTTATCTAGGCCTTCCATAAATGCTAGTGTGTAGCAAGCCCCTCATGTGCATCTTTAGCAACATTAAAAGGTTGCATCTTTTTATGCCTGTTTTACACAACATGCCGTGGGTTCCAATAGAGGTGCTGTCATCTGTGTCATATTGCACTTTATTCAGCATGCCGGTGGAATTTTGAGCAACACAGGAGAGGGGAGCAAAGCACACATTTTAGCAATACAAATGCCATTATTTGCATGTGCTCACAGCCAGACTGTAATACAACACCTTTTACTATCAAAGTGAGGACACGGCACAACTGTTATTGGCATTTCTGAGAAAACAGCAAAAGGGCCAACTTTAAGCAAGCTGCATGCATTCAGTCAATAGATTACTAAACCACTCCAGCTCTTTGCTGTGGAATCTGGCCCCTTGACAGCCTAATATTAAATAAGAATTGAAGGAACAAAAAATAGCAGATATCAAATTTACCACCAGACACAGAATTTCATAAGCCTCTTTCCCCTTCCATATGACCTGAACTCTCCAGATGGATAGTATTTTGCATGTAAGATTTTGGTCTGTCTTCTGAAACTATTCTTTTATTGAAGAAGTCTTTTTACTGCTAATCCAATCACTTAGGGAAGCGGCTGCCTCTGCTCCCACAGCAAGTACTGTTCTGTTCCAGCACCCATCCTAGTATTTGGGAATCAGTCAACTTTGATGAGAAGTGTCTCAGCTCTCAGCAACACTACACAAATACCTCACCGGACGCTACACAACACTGTGACTTCTTGCAGAGTTATGATGCAATGTTCAGTGGCAGTACCTCATCTTAGTTTGTGTGATTATTGTACGTGTAGATAGTCTCCATTTTTCACCTTCCCTTCAAATTCTTTTAGCAGTTTCAGTGCAATACAGTTAACAAACTATACTTCCACTAAGGTAAGAGTGTATTCAGACTTATGTTTTGTATCTCTTTGCACCCACTCTTCCATTTCTTTGGGCCCACCACTTTATGTTCAGACACTCATTTCATTCACATTCATTTCCTCGATGCCTGGTGAGTCTTAGGAGAAGCAGGACTTCTTAAATCAGCCATACAGCTAAGAGAGGTGCCTATGGCATGTCAGCACTCAGCATGAACCAAGTGAATACATGGTGGCTCATGCAAGCAACAATCTCATCTGAACACATGGTTAAAAATAGTCTTTGACATTAAATACAAAGCAAAAGTTAAAACAAATAATTTGATGTTGTCAAAACCTGATTAAGATACTCATTTAAATATTGGCTCTTGAGCATCAGAGTAAACTTTGTATTAGCAACTAGCTTTAAAATGCTACTTAACCCCACGCTATAAAGAATGCAGTTCAACTATGGGTAGATTGAGGAAGAATCAAATCACAGGGGGAGGGATGAAAGGCCCCCCAAAAAACCCAAAAACTGAAGTGTGTGACCCTCTGGACTTCTATGAAAAGCTGAAAATGCCCCAGAAGATTCCTTATATCAAGTTAATACTTAAATGTAATTTCAGAAACACTCTGTGGAACCAAAGGTGCCATTCCTAACATCACAGATGAAGACACTATCAGGACTGCAGAAATGCAATAAAACTTCCTGTGTTGCCACAGCTGAATACTCAGCATTTTGGGGTTAGATTTTTTGTTTGTTTTTCGTTGCTCCTCTGGAATTGACTGGATTAAGTCCATTCCCTTCTACAGTGCAAATCTGGCAAATAGTAGTAAATTAGGCCTTTGGCTCCCAGACTAGAGACATCAGTAAAGTCAACTGAACTACATGCAAGAGATCAGAGCAGTCAAAACCAAGAGGCAAGAAGAAGGCCTAACAAGGCAAGTTAAAACTCCTCATCACACTTGCAGAGATGGTAACAGCACTTTGGGTTGCTTGGACAACATGCTGGTAGAAAAAGCTGACAGAGAAGCATTTACTAATCAGCAGTTTTAAATCAATGCCTATTTTCAGCTGAGCCACATAAAGCATGAATACACAGTTTGATAGTATTGCTGCAGACTTAAAAGAGTTCCTCCTGCAGAACATTGGTCTTGTTGCACAGGACACCAGCAGGGCCTTATGAAAGACCCCAGAGCAGCGCTCCCAAGCTAGTCTAATTCTTCACAAGTCTTCAAAACATAAATGTGAAACCCAGGAAGCAGCTGATATGCTGATGGGCATGTAGCAGCACCTAAGAGTTGAACATTCCATCCCACGGGAACAACTCTCCCAGATTACCCACACTGACACATTTTTAAGTAACTGGCAATTTATCAGGAGACCACTGGTAAGATATAGGACAAAAAAACCTGACCACTGTACACTGAATTGTTTCATTACTATACGATGACTCATGAGTGTTATAAGTAAGGAAAGCTACAGATTCCCTCAGAAACCAAATACATTCTGTCCTCAGAATGCCATAACAGTCTTCCCTTATTCTAAGTTGAAGTTTATTTGCAAGGTTGAACATAAAAGGTCCTCTGGTATGTATCTGCTCCCACTTTTTCAGCTCTGAAAAATGACCACACTCCTACCAGCACTCCACTGATGATGCGAATGATTATTAAGCCATCCCGTGAAATGTGGCAGAGCAGCAGCACTGCAGCAGCCAGACCATCACGAGCCCATGCCACATACACCTCCTCACACAGAGCTGTTTGCAGCATCAAGTTCATTACCCGTGCTGTAACACTGTCTGCTGAGCAATCGCCCACTTCAGTTTAAATTAATAATGGAATATAACTCAATCAAGTTTTCTTTATTCATACAGCAAACTCAGAATGTCCAAAGCAACGTATTTTTTTTTATACAGCATCTTACTCTTTGCTCTCTATGCCAAAAACTAAAGTCAACTTTTCAAGCGACAAATTTCAGCGTGCATTTCTAGATCTGTGTAGCAACAAAAATTGAACACTGTTTCATCAGCCTTACTGAGGAAGCAACTCTAACACAAGCTCCTATTCAGACATTTACTCCTTTATTTCCTAGCTGCCTCTGGAAAGGTTAATCACTCTTTGGCTGAACACTTATCTGATGAGTTCTCATAGATTCTCATCCTTCAGGTTGTGCCAGGACCCCTCATATGCACCAAACCATAAAGCTGAGCCTCCACAAGAGATCCAGGATCCGTACTCGGTGTCACTGGAGCAACTCCCTACCATTTTTCCCAGCATTTGATATAGGTGTGTAATATAACATACCCACATCTTGTACTCACAAGCAGGTCAAGTTTAGCCTGCCATCGTGCTGAGGTGAAATAGTGGAGGTGAAGCATAAGCAACTTTAAGACATACTCTGCCAGTTTGTACTCAATCAGCTGCACGCGTGACATCATATGTGCAAAGTTTCAGCTGTGTCCTGCAAGTCCTGGCAAATGACACACTCAATTAAATGTATGTGCATGTTCAATCTGAACTACTTTAATAAAAAGCTAATGGATACTGGCTATAAAATTAAATATAAAATTAGTAAGAAATTTATTACAGCATAAAGTTCTCTCTTCTCCGGAGAAGTTTCAGAACCGCTGATCAGGGATTAAACAGCAACACACAGACCACATGTACTGGACTCTTATCTTTTCTAACACCCTGTGGGGCTGTGGCATCTAGGGGCTGATAATCCACTTGAGGGACACAGAAGATGACTTATGAACTTTCATTTTAGGAACTGTTTCTGCTAAGGTTTTCTGGTGTAATGTGATGCAGAGTGTAGGAAAAGCTCAGAATGTGAACTTCAAAAAAACCCACAGCAATATCACAACAGTACGCTTGCACCACACCGAGTCATAAACTACATGGTTTTGTGGTATGTGGTTTTGTTACCTCACATGAGGCATCGTGATAATTACGAGAACCACACCTTTCATCTCACTGACCTACAACATTACACTAATGTAACATTATACTCACAACTTAAAGCTTCAGAGATTTTTTTTTTCAGGTATTCAGGCCTGCCTAATAAAACTTAATAAACTGAAATGGACATTAGCTTAATCGTTTTGCTGCAGCATGTCGTCTCCTCATACTTCTACCAAAACCTGTCAGCCTCCGGTCCCATGGTACTTAAGACTTCTGTATTTTCCACCACGATTTTAAAACTTAGTCTGCTTCAAACAATTAGCTCAGTTTTTGATACTTTAAGCACTGTATTTTATTAGCAAAAAGTCGGAAAGTTTCAGAGAGGAAATATCCTGGAAGCTCAGGCAGCACACCTGCCGCGGCCGATGAGCTAA
>JANHFX010020683.1:0-42616 GCA_027560015.1 Chloroceryle amazona | reverse complement strand
TGCCAGGCACCGAGGTCAGGCTGACAGGCCTGTAGTTACCAGGGTCAGCCTTACAGCCTTTTTTATGGATTGGGGTGTAGTATCTTCCTCTTCTGTTATCATAATTACTGTGAAGAAAACACTTTCTTTGTTGCTTTTTGCTTCTCTACCATAATTGTATACTTGGTCTTCTATTCCCATATGCTTTTATTTTCTGGTATTTTTATCTTTTGAAGGTTGAGAAAGACAGTGTCCTTGAGACAAATAATAGTCTTTGTACCTTTAACATCTTTTGTTATACTGCATCTCTTCCAGGCAGAAATGTTGGGGTTTCTTGTCTTAACTTTAAGTAGCGGAAACCCTCTAAACATGACTGGTTTAGTACAAAGCTTCCATTTGCAAGATATGTTGGCAGATTGGAAGAATTGCTTCTTTCTCCTTTAGCTCCAGATAACAGAACTAATTCATATGGACAGGTTATCAGTTACAAGGTCCCTTCATACCAGAGTGACTAGTTGTTATTTTCAGCTGTAAATAAGTGCCATGATCTCTCCAGTTCTTATGTTGTAGAAACAAATGTCTCGTGTGCATACCTGAATGTGCATACAGAATGTGAAAATTTTCAAACCATCTTACTATAGAGGCTTTTTTTTTTTTTTTTTTTTTTCCCCTGTAAAATAATGAAAAATAAAGGCATCTGGAGACATATCACCACTTACTGAATATAGTCAGTGATGATGTTCATTTCAGTAAGAGCAGAACTAGACCTTTAATATTCAGTACCCAGAACCCAGTTCACCAGTTCTTCCTGGTTTCTAAGAAGCATAGAAATAGCACATTGAATACACTCTGATAAAAACTTTTGAAGAAGTATTTTTTTTTGTGTAGTCTATCAGTCCCCAGAATGCTGTTAAGATATTTGCTCTGAGATAAATAATTTCTATTACATTTTCTAGCCTATTTAAATTTCAAAATACAAAAACCCTATGCTCCCTTTACCTTTAAAAAAACAAGATCTCTTAGTCAAAACAGCTGTATGATTCAAATAACAAAATTAAGGTGTCTGGCACCTGCTCTCTGAAGCAAGCAGATTAACATGGATAGGCTAAATAGACATCCCAGTGATATTGTGCCGTTTCTCTAAGTGTTATTTCACAGGTGTAACTGAGCATCTTCCTTTTGCTAAGGGCTTATACCCATTCTCTACTTTTGACAACATCCAAGCTGTGTCCATGAAATGACAGGGACACACAGTAAGCTGCAAATGCATATTACTGCCGAATAACTTTATGCTGAAATATTAGTAATTATAGTTACTAGGAGGCTGCTGTGCACTATTTCTTGGGAGCTGTAGATTGCAGAGATACTAACTGAAATGGAAATTTATTCTTGTGAAAAGACATAGAATATTTCTAAAAATTATTTCCAGAGAAAGAATTTTAATCAAGAAAACAGCTCAATAAACAACCAAATAGCATCTTTATGGAGACACAGACAATGGGGGTATCTTTTTTTTTTTTTTCTATTTCACCTGGAAAAAAATAATAAAAGGATTTAAAGCTTTTCCTTCAATAATACAATATTATAAAATACACATGTTATTTTCTCAGAATAGCGGAGTTTGGAATTCTGAAGAAAAAGTGGGTAAGAAAAACATAGTTAACATTTTGAAACTATTTGAGAGTAATGAAGTATATTTCTTCTCTCTTTGGGTGTCACTAAGCAACACTTTCAGAATAAAGAGAATAGTTGTTGTCTGAATTACCATCAATCAAGCAGACTTCCTCAGGATATTTTATGATTACTTTCAGACATTACCATACTTGCTTATGTTGTCTTGCTTAAATTAGTTTGTTTTACATTTTCTTGCTTAGTGTGTTAGGATTGCACTTTTAACTATATATTTGCATACCTATATTTACTTATGCTATTGTGAATAATAGTTTTGTCTTTTAAAAATAAGAATTTTAAAAAGGAAATTTTTTTCTTACTTGACTACTTCTGAAAGTATAAACTTGCAAATGAACCAGTGGAAAGCTCTACTCTCTTTCCCTGTGTCCCTTCTGTCACATTTTCAGATGTCTTTCATGCCCACTTTTGAAACAAAATCTGCCAGTAAGCAAGATACATATCTACAGACATTTTCCAAAACTTTACTTCTTTTAATGAAGACAACAAATGAGGGAAAATTTTAAGATGTTTTAAACTCTTGGAGCCTTGAATACTGAAAGAACTACATCCAAAGTGAGACAAGGTGCTGTCCTATCAATTGTACACAAACCAGATTGAAAATGTTCTGCCTTCCCCACCCACACTGCTTTTCCAACAGCTATGGTCTCATCTGGAAGCTCATTATATATAGTTCTTGTGACTGAATCTTGTGATAAGTGAGGAGGGATGGAGAAAGATCTATTTTTCAAAAATATATTTCACTTACAACTCCCTACCCTCTATAACTTTTACAATCCCTTAAGGAATTCTAATTAGTTACTTACCCCCCACTCCTCCAACCTATAATAGTTATCATACATTTGTGCCTCAGCAAATTATCAAATGAATCTAAAGAATTATCTTCTACCTGTCTTAATAATCTTTAACTGGATTCACAAGGGTACAAGAAAGGATTTATATATTTGCCATACAGCTGCTTAATTCAGATCTTCAAAGCCCCAACAGGTTCCATTTAGCCTTGGAAATAATGGCAGCTGGAGTTTCCTTTATGACATTTCACTGGAAGTTCATGCAAATTTTCTGTGCATGGCCAGGGACATACCTGTTTGTCATTGTAGATCAGTTCAGCACCTACAGCTTTCTTTTAACATACATCTCTCTTATTTGAAAGACCCCATCCTATAGTCACAGTAATGACATATTTATCAAATTAATCTCTGCAGGAAATGTGACTGGCAGGTGTGGTACCCTTTATCCATGGCTCAGTAGCTTACTAACTCTATGTTAGTTCACTGTGTAATTAGAGAGCAGGATGACTAGTGGTATTTTACATGGGATAACTCAATATGTACTTTGCCAGAACAAATGAGTCATTGGATTCAGTGAGGAAGAAGAGTGATGTGGTGGATCCTGATCCGTGATTGAATGAATAGTGGGAACAAACGAGTAAAATGTCACTATCATACAAAGCAGTGAAGTCATGTCTGAGTTTAAGGATCATATACAAGATAACATTTATATATATACATTGAATCACAGAATCATAGAATGGTTTGTGTTGGAAGGGACCTTTAAAGATTATCTTGTCCAACCAACCTGGAATCAACAGGGACACCTTCAACTAGATCAGGTTGCTCAGTGCCCCATACAGCCTGACCTTGAATGTTTCTGTTAGGGCATCTACTATATCTATATATTTTTTCATAGAAGTTCACCTGTCAGCTGAATGAAGGGAAAGATATAGAAAACAGTACAAAATCTTGTAACAGTTTTACACTGAGACTATCTAGGAAAACAAAGAACTAGGATGAAATTCAGGGCTCAACACAAATTCAGATACTACATTTAAATCATTCATCATTACAGTTAAAAGAACAGATAAAAAATACAAAACTATGGAGTATTTTGATTATGCTTAACAGATTCTAAAATTTCACTGAATTAAAAGCTTCACCATTTTTATTCTGTGCTGAAGGAATTTATCATTTTATTGCCATGTGATTATTTTTCATTTATTTGCTCAATTTTTTAAGAAAGACTTATCTTATTAGGGAGAAAGTAGAAAAGCAAAATGCCCTGTTTCAGACTGCCCATATAACTTCACTTAGTATTGGATTTGTATCTCAATTTCCTACTCATACATACAATGGAGTATAAGAGGCAATGGATTTATTTTTTTCCTGAATATGTAGGTGAGAATTAATCCGTTGAAATGTGTGATGGTATCTTGATAAAAGATACAACCATACATTATTATTTCATCCCTGAAAATGACAGCATACAGACATGACAGAGTAATAAGACACTGTTTTACTGTTTTTTATCTAGCTGCAAGAACACTCAGGTCCCAGCTGTTGAAAATTATAAACCAACACAGTGCTATTACAATTAAATCTCATTAAACAAAAACAACAACCAACCAACCAAAAACCTGGTCCTATTGTCTTTCCTTGCCATGTTGGGGGGTTTGGAATGAACTCTGTTATCAGCCCATGGCTCTGTCCCTTATGATCAGACCCTGTAAAAATTTGCTTTGTTGGTGAGTGCACTTGCCCATACTGGTCTCACCTTTGGTTCCCTATCTCACCTTCCTTTATCAAGCACTCAGCCCTCACTGCTCCTTGATATACATACATTTTTGACTTTAACGATTATTGCATACAGTTTTGGGTTTTGGTGTTGTTGGTTTTGTTTTGTTTTTTTTTTTTTTCCCCAGGTTTTAGGTGACAGGGTTTTGTAAAGGAGGCAGGTTTTTATACAGCACTGATTTTTGCAGATATTGTGAACCATATCCATCTTCAGGGTATTGAATCTCGTACAGAGGCAATGACACTATGATCTTTCTCATTTTAAAAAATGCCAAGGTAAAGCTTGTCCTGTCTTACTCTGTACCAGCAAGACTTTCCAGTTTACCCATTTTTGTTTCCCAGTACAAAAGCATTCCTTAATTTCCACTGCCACAGGCAAAAACCAAGTTTTGCCTTTAATAGATGAATGACAAAAAGCATCTCTTTCATTTCAGTGAATGAAAGAGATTAAAACTTTATCCTGGAAAATAATGCACTTCTAATATAACCAGGGAAAATATAACCTTTAGAGAGTATATAGAAAACTGGAACTTATAAAGTTGTACAAATATGTACACACATATGCATTTCATCTTATAATACCAATGCATTTAAAGGAATTGGATATTTTTAACCATAAAAAATGTCAATTTTCTTGAGTATAAAGATAATCTTTATTATAGTTATTGATAACTAGTGCAAATGTCTCATATATTTCTAGGTAATTATAATATTTCCTATTTAAGGGCATTGGAAAGTAAGAAGATAAATCAAATAGGCTTAATAATTTGCATCATGCTAGTACACTTTCAGAAGCATGCTGTTAAATATTAATTAATTTCATTCTCCTAAGATAAAGTTTAGATCTGTGTAATTTTTCTGAGTTTGTGTATATACTTAAACTTTCATAAATACCCATGCGTACCATGTTAAAAAAACCAAAACAAACAACAACCAACTACTAAACAAAACAACCCCCAAAAATCCCAAACCAACAGTATAATTGCTTCCATCCTCCCATTAATTTCCTGCTGTAATATATTTGGTCTAATTTTGATCTCACTATCTGAAAGATTTGATTATTATTCTGTCACAGACCTTCAGCTCCACTTACCTAAGTGGAGTTAGAAGAAGGCTGACAAATTCCTATCTTCCATTGTTCTAGTCTACCTCCTTATTGAACAATCTAACATGGTACTTGAATTTGCATTATTATTGCACTGATAAGGTAACAATATTATTTGGACATAGACCTGCTGAACTTCTTTGCAATTCATAGTCAAAATCAAAGAGCAAAACTCTGAAGGAAAAGCTGAGAGCACAGCTTTGCAACTTGGAGTTGGGACCACCTTCATTTAACCAAGCACAGCCCTTGTTAAATAGGACATTCTGCTAAATGTACTGCTCTCCTTAACAACCTTAGAGATATTCTGTAACACCAGCTATAAACTTTTCAGTTTCATAAATATTAACTTAATCTTGAGTCTTCTCTCTGTTTTCTTCCAGATTTAAGATGACTGTTTGGGGAGAAGAATCAAAGCTGAATGCTAATGCCATCATTTAGAATTTTTATGCCTGATTCAGGACATTTGAAAGGAACATAAAACCAGAGGCCTGGAAAAGAACTCATAAATATTTGAATCCAATCCTTTGTTATTGAAAGTAACCAAGTTATACATTATCTTCTAGAGATTTTCTGGCTTGATTGATTCCAAATGGCTTTGAATGACAGAGACCATGGGCACAATGCAAAGTAAAAAGATAGAATCTAAAATATGACGTGAAGAAACATCTTTTACATGTACTAGGTAAGTCAAAGAATAGCTCTGAGAATATGATCTACACAGAAGCCACACACATTGACATGAGGCTTGATTGTTCTTTGATAAATCAAAGGTTATGTATTACTTATTTTTTCTATATTCACCTTGTAGTAAAATCTTAATGCTGAAGATGGGAACAGAAATATTCAATATGGTGTTAATGTGGAGAAGAGGAGACTCAGGGGGGACCTCATCACTCTCTACAACTATCTGAAGGGAAGTTGTAGTCAGGCGGGGCCGGGCTCTTCTCCCAGGTAACAGTGACAGGACGAGAGGGCATGGCCTGAAGCTGCGCCAGGGGAGGTTTAGGTTAGGTATTAGGAAGCACTTCCTCACAGAAAGGGTAATAGAACACTGGAACGGACTGCCCGGGGAGGTGGTGGAGTCAACATCCTTGGAGGTGTTTAAAAGATTGGATGCTGCACGGAGTGGCATGATTTAGCTGATGTTGTGGTGTTCCATCATAGGCTGGACTCAATTTCAGAGGTCTTTTCCAGCCTCAATAATTCTGTGATTCTGTGAACGATTGTAAACTTTTTTTACAATTATCTGTATTTAGCTAGCTTGATATATTTTAATCCAGAAGTCATATAACATGTATATATACTATTTTTTATTCTGACTCAGCTCTAGACTGAAATCTTTAGCTCAATGAAACCAAAAAGCAGCTCTGCTAACTGTAAAATCCAATTGATAACTTCTTTCAGTTATTTTACTTTGTCAAAATGATAAGATAGAAAAGACAGGGGTATTTACCAGACACAGTATTTTAGCATAAATACATATATATTTTTTTAGTCACATGGGAAAGCATTATCAAACATGTAGAAAGTGTATATGGATAATTTTAGAGGAAATACAATCATGGTAGGTAATGTGTGCAGAATATTACAAAGAAAAAGGAATAAAAAGGAACGGTGTAACTGAAAGTCTGTAGAAGTAATGAACTTCTCCCACATCTAAAACTGAGTATAGAATGATATCAAACCTGTTTAGTCAATTGCAGGGTGTAAATACTAGGCTAAGGTTAGTCCTAATCTGTTTAGAAGTGTGTAACAAATTAGCTAAATCCACTTAAATTATTTTCAGTATAATGCAGCTTCATTTTAGAAGTGCATTCCCCTGGACTAGTGTTCTTCTGAGATTCTTCTTGAACTTATGTTCATGCTGAGATTCTTATTTACAAGTATAAAAAAGGTATCATTTCTTCACAACATCTGAAGCTAGGATGAATTTTAGTTCTAATATCAGCCACCTATTTAACATTTAGCCAACTATTTAATGAAGTACTAACATATTACACCTCAGAATTTTCTTACAAAAGTTATTTCTTCTGTTCAGCTTTCAATTTCTTTTGCCTTTTCCATTTGATATCTAACATTTATTTTCTGGTTCATATTTTCAGTCAGGTTCTTGGAAAGTAATTTGGACACTTGTTTTCTTTATTTATTTATTTTTACACCAGTATCTCATTCATTGAACACTTCTGGTTCTCACCCAGTTCTGGGAAGTAATAGTTTCCCTCCTTCTCATATACATAGGAAAATAAATAAATAATTAATAAAAAAATATATATTGACAGGCTTAGGTAAGACTATCAATTTTGTTTTTTCTATACTTACTAACGAACAGCAGTTTGCCTTGTGGCCAAGAAGGCAAATGGTATCCTGGGGTACATTAAGGAGAATGTGGCAAATAGATCAAGGGAGGCCTTCCTCACCCTCTATTCTGCCTTGGTGAGGCCACATCTGGAATACTGGAATACTGTCTCCAGTTCTGGTCGCTTCCAACTCCAATGATTCTGTGAATGGATACTGTAGTTTTATGTGCACTTTGTGAGTCCATAATGTGGAAGCGAAAGAAGTGAAAGAGGAAACAACCTGCCTAGCTACCTTTTCAGTGTTATTCTAATGAATTAAATTAGACATATGTGAAATAGTACATTGTTATGCCATCTTCCACTTATCACCATAATCACATCACTGCATAAAGACATAGAGGTATGACATATTTTCCAAATAATTTCTTGTTGTAGTCATGCAACCCCAGCAGAATCATTGTGACTCAGTTTTATCACATAAAGTAGAAAATGCAAGAGAATAATAAGAATGCTTTTTTATTTTTTTTTTTAATTATTATGTTTCATGCCACAACAAGAATTTTTTTTTTTACTTTGGGGGGTAAGGAAAGCAAGTGAGACAATTCCCTGGAACACACCAGAATTAATAGACTTGTTTTGCAAAATGAGGCTTCTGCTGCAAAGCAATTCCTTGTTTATTGTTCTTTTCAGTCATGTCAGTTGACCAAAAAAAGTGTAGAAGTTTTACATTTTAGAGGTACCTACTGGAAGTCATGCTATTCACAGTCTGTGGACTGTGAATACCCCACCTAGTATGACCATTTCCTTTATTTTCTCCATTACATATATTATAAAGAAAAGTACTATGAAATCCAGTAGAAGTCTTAGATCTAAGGCTTAATATAGTGACTGGGAAATGCAGAAGCAAAAAATAGTTATGTATGCTAAAGACAGCTATGCTTTGGATTTCATGGACATTGGCCACAGTAAAAATCTCAGAATCAAGTTCTAGACACTTTCCTGCCCCAATACCTTTTTATCCCTTTTTCTTGTCATAGCATCTCCATGAATAGAAAAAAATATATTGTCAGGTTTCCTACAGCAATTTAAATTTCATACTTCACTTTGGTTTTCCTCTTCTGTATTCTTATGGTGTTCTTCAATTGTATTACCAGAATTTGATGCATCAACAATTATCATCATGAAAATCTAGCATGGAATCTCTTTAGAGGAGATAGAAAGATATTGCAATAGAAAATACTCTCCCTTTATGCATGTGCAAGGTAGGATTTGAATTGTAATTTATTCATTAACATTTGAACTGAAGTGATAATTCAGCTATGAAGACATTTGACAGAAAAGCTTTCACTACTGTTCAGAAACAGTTCAAGTGTCTCTTGTGGAATAAAGAAAAACTTTTATAATTGAATATTATTCAGACCACTTTAAAAGTAAAATATTTGTATTTTTTTTCTTTTTCTTCTTTCAGTCAGCTTGAAAGACTGAGAATCTCAAAGCAGAAAAGTAACAGTGAGACAAAGATTAACAGCCAAGTAAGCACATTATAGCAAAAACTTTTATGTAGATTACAAAAAAACCCCCAACCCATGAATGTTGAACAATTCAGTATAACCTGAGGAATTGTTAACACATTGTCAAGAGCTCATAAGAGAACACAAGTAAAGGTCTTTTTATTTGCATGCAATAGGATATACACATATCTCTTCAAGCACAGATTTATAGCAAAGAGCCCTCAGGACAGAAATGTATGAAACTTATGTTCTTGAATATTTTTCTTTTCTCTTTTCTCACCCAAGAGTGTATTAAAAATAATAATAAAATAGATTATAAAGGGTGATAATAACAAAGATAATAAGACAGAAGTATTACCACTTGGCACTACAAATTCATTACAGTAAGAAGCAAAGTAATTGGATCACAATAGTACACCACTGGACTATTCCCCTTTCTGGAATATATTATATTTGTAGACCTACAACTATTGATTTCAGTTTCAAGAATCTTAAATTAAATATAATGTTTGATGATGAGTATTAAAAATACATTTATTTAAGTTCTTTTAAAAAAGTCCTTAATATGGTTATTTTATGAAAATAAAACAATTTTTATAAGAAACCATGAACTGAACATCAGCCCATATATTTAGTCTTTTGAGAAGCTAATTTTTTCGAAAGGAAGCTGTTCAAACCATCATCTTCACTATCTTAGATATTAAGATGTTCCATTTTGATATGTGTTAATGTCTCAGATTTTAAGTTGGAGTCCAATACTCTTCAATCAGAGTCTTTTAGATATTCCTCACAAGGAGGGTTTAATTTTTAATTCCAAATTCACTTACCTGAAGATATTTGATGTCACTTTGGCAATATATGAAAATCACAACCCAGCGCAATTGCCATATACAGTTGAATCACAATACAAATGTGTTTCCCATTATGATCTTTATATGTCCACATATATGCCTCCATAGCTAGTGATGTTATGTTACTTCTCCTACAATTTGCAGTGGTGAAAGAGTCACACCACCTCCCTGAAGAGGTGTGATGTGTTCTATCATTCCCTAGCATGGAAGTAAGTATGATACTATTGCTTTGACTCACAGACCTGTTTTGCTCTCCATGCAATCCATGGTGTGATGTATAATGTCATAGAATCATACAACCATTCTGTTTGGAAACAACCTTTAAGATCATTGAGTCCAATCATTAATCTAACATTACCAAGACTATAACTAAACCATGTCCCTAGTGTCACTGTCCTGTAGTGGAGAAGCATGATCAGCTCACTTTAGAGAGACCTGAGAATTACTATAGTTTAGGCATTTCAGCTATGTGATATTGTCTGAGCTAACTTATGGAACCTATTCAACCTCCATTTATAGTCAATTAAACTAAATTAGCATTTTTAGGTTGTGAATTATCTGACAAATATTATCTGATCTTATCTGACTTAATGGCCTTGTACGATTGAGTGACTGCATCAGGGGACAAAGGCAGAACAATTGTCATCTACCTGGATTCCTGTGAAGCCTTTGATGGGATCCTCCTACAGCATTCTTACCATGAAATTGGAGAGACGTGTTTAATAGATGGATTGTTGGATGGATAATAACTTGCCTGCATGGCCACATCCAAGAGTTACAGTGAATGGCTCAATGTCCATGTGGAAGCCAATAACAAGTAGTGTCCCTCAGGGATTAATACTGGACCAGTAATATTTAATATCTTCATCAGTGACATAGATAATGGAATTGACTCAGAAAGTTTATGGATGACACCAAGTTGAGTGGTGCCATTGATAGACTACAGGGAGGGGATGCCATCCAGATGCCTTGTCTGGCTTAAGGAGTGGGCCTATATGAATCTCATGATGTTCAACAAACCCAAGTGCAAGGTTCTGCACTTGGGTCAAAGAAATCCCCAGTATCAATTCAGTCTAGGGGATAATGGGATTGAGAACAGTCCTGTGGAGAAGGACTTGGGGGTACTGTTAGATGAAAAACTGGACATGAGACCAAAATGTGTGCAACAGTTTTAAATATATTAGTTTTAGATTACATTGCAAAGAAGAAATTTTTAATGATAAGGCTAGTGAGACACGGGAATAGATTTCCCAGGAAAGTAGGGGATGCCCCATCATTGGAAGTCTTCAGGCATTATGGGGCTTTGAGTAAACTGATCTAGAGGAAGATGTTTCTGCCCATGTCAGGGGGTTTTGACTAGGCAAACTTTAAAGGTCCCTTCCAACCCAGATCATTCTATGATTTTAGAGGTTAGCTGTAAAATAAATCCCGCCCTTCAAAGCCTTGTTTCTTGCCATACAATATACTGGAAAACAAGAGTAAATAATTCAGCTGAAGAGATATACATTAAATTAGATTATTAGCTTCTGTCTGATGTTATAAAGTCAGTAGATGACTCCAGTTTTTGAATAATTCATTAGAACTTGCAGATTTTGCCTCAGTGTGTTAAAAAGGGCCTTATAGCATATGCATATATGAACAACGTAAATGATTATTTTTATAGTTCTGTTTTTTAAATTAAGAGTCCAGCATGTACATTGTCATCTGATTAATTTCACAAGAGACACAACTATATTAAAACAAACCTTGTCTGAAGTTTTCTGTCCTTTGATTGTCTTGAATATATGCATTTAACCTTTCCCCACTAAACAAAATCACTCACTAATCATTAGTTGTGTGCTTTGAAACCTTAATGAAAAGAAGAAGAAATATCATAATTGAAATACATAAAATTTCTTTTACTAGGGAGTGAAACTGGGAAAAGAAAATCAGCCTTCTGCTTACAAAGAGAGAAATTTTGTGTCTAATGCTGTGTAAACAATTACAAATTCATATAAATAAAAGGCCTGACAAATTTCACCAAAATGACAGATGAAGGGAAAAGTTAAGTATAATGAAGTCATAGCTTCCAAATCACTATAAAGCTAAAACATCGTCAATTTTGAAATTTGAGTATATCGTTTCTTTGACCTTTCAAGAGCTATTGTGGAATGCAAGTGATCTAGGCAAAGCATCAATGGACTATATTGGATCAATGTATTAACCACAGGGCATCTGTCACTGATAGTCTCAGTACAGAGTACTTGTGTTCAAAGGATGGGCAGAAAGACTGCTGCAAGGTGTAAAACTATTAACATGGTCTTATTTCCATAAGCTTGTCTCCAAATGTTTGCAGTCATTATTATATAATTTTGTTGAATGATGCTTTAAGTACGACTCAGTGATACTGATAGTTTTTACCCAAGAGCCTACAATGGAATAAAGTGGTGTATATTTGTTCCTGAATTTCTCATGCCATATGATGTATAGCATCAATTATAGGAAAGAACAATATTAGTTTTACAGTTATTGTTATTATCTAAAGTACTGAGAATAAAATCCCATATTTCACCAGAATTTCAGTGCAATCACTGCCAAAATACGTGACAGAAGAACATTTCATAATCTCTGTTTTTCACACTGACTATACAACTAGAAATTGGCAAAGCCAAGTCATTTATATTTCCTTATTACCAGCTTGTAGAAGGCTTTGAGAATATGGGGGTAGTGATGGATATTTTTATAGCAGATTTTTTTTATTCTCTTTTACTGTAGCAAGTATATTTCAGATTAGTTCCACTGCAGTTTATTAAAGTAGCAGAAAGAGATTATAAACAGAAGAAGAAGACACACAACTTGCTTACTTTTGTTTTTTGGAAGGAGCCATATTTATAGAGAAATGGAGATTGTTTAGGCAGAATCAGAGTTCCTTCATTTATAACTTTATATCTTATTGTGCTGTGTTAAGTCATTCAAACTGATGCAAAATTTACTTAAATATGATACGCTGATTTAAATAGAATATTTATTTTGCAAATTATATCTCCACTCATCATATTACACAAATATTTCTCTCAAAAGGGTAAAATGTACCTGAATGCAGAAAGCCCAGCTAAATTAGTGGATTTAAGTGAGACTAAAATACTGTGAAAATACTTCGATAGTTCTTCTGACAGAGTGAACTACGCTCAAAACCAACAGATTTAACTGAATGGAAAACAGAATATTTTACATGTTTATGCACTTCTCTGCTGTTTTTTAGCATAGTTGAATAATAAGGATATTAAATTGTTACTTCACTTCTAGATTAAAAATTTAAAATTACTCAGCTACTTACAGATATGTTCCTATGTGCAATGGTTGCTAGGATCCAAACTCAGGCTAAATCACTGTCTGTAGCCCCTCTAACAGCGTAAAGGATACAGTAGTCTCAGGGCCAGCTCATTTTGGTACTTAAGAGTTTTTGAGAAAAAAAAAAAAGGTTTGCATTGTTACATATTAATTGTCTCTGAAAATTAACATGGATTTTATGGAATATGCATGCATGCAACAAAGAAGGCCAACAGTCTTTTCCGGACTGCATTATAAGGAATGTATTCATTAAGTCTGGGGAAGCGATACTTCTCTACTCTGATCTGGTGAAGCACATCTGAAGGTCTGCGTCTAGTCATGGACTTCACACTATAAGTGAGATATGGACATCCTGGAACAAGCACAGCAAGGGGCCACGAGGATGATTAAGTGTTTGGAGCATCTCTCCTGTGAGTAAAAGGTGAGAAATCTGGGAATGTTCAGCCCAGAGTGTAGAAGGCTCAAAGATGATATAATCAATCTAAATATCTGATGGGAGGTAGCAAAGAAGACGCTGCCTGATTCTCCACTGTAGTGCCCACTGAGAGGACAAGTGGCAATGGGCCCAATGTGAAATGCAGGAAATTCCACTTAATGGATTTTTTTTTTTTTTTTTCTCTGAGTGTGGTCAAACAGAAGTCTCAGATCTTGGAGACACTCAAAACCTGAATGAACACTGTTTTGGGTGACCTGTTCTAGGTTACCCTGTGGTGAGCAGGGCAGTTGGACTAGAAGATCTCGAGAGATCCCTTCCAACTGCAAATACCATGTGTGGTTCTGATTGCTGTAGCAGTGCTAATATAAGGGAACCAAAATTTAAATTGCATGAGGCCCTATCTGTAGTATCTGTTTGTAGTATTTCTGTTTGATCTTACACCACTTCAAGTTGTCAACATTTCCACTACAACTTTCAATTTACAGTCTGTCAATGTGATCATATAAAATAAAAGTGATAATAAGGTTCCCTATTCTGTTGACAGTCAAAGGGAGTGAGGTGTCAAACAAAGCTTTCTATCCTTAAAAATTTATGAAATGTATAATTACACGTGTACGAAATTATCTGAAAGTAAAAGCAATAACTTAAAAAAAAATATATATTAAATGCATTAATTTTAATAGTGTTGTTTTTTTACAAATAGGATGATAACTTTTAAGGGATTCCTCTAAGTCCCCAATTACATTTTTATATATTTGTACAGATTGGAGCACCTGGATCATATACTCTATACTTCTTCAGAAAATTTAAGTTAATGCTCTAACAATAATATAGTTAGAAAGGTCTATAGCTGCTCTCAGATTACTCAGCATCCACCTAATTTTAGCACATTGTATCTGGAGAATGTAAATCCAGCATGTCCTGTTTACTTCATTCATGCTGGTTATCATTTGTTTACACACAGTCTGAAATACGGACTTGGTAGCAAGATGGAAAGGGTTTTATCACTTTTTTTCTGAAAATATTTCTGTCACCGGAATTCATACATTTGAGATAAAAATGAAGAGTGAAATGAAGTGGTTTCTTCAACAAAACTCATATTATGTGTAATAACAATTTCAGAAAAACAGCAGTTTCAGTCATGTTATTTTCTGACTTTGTTATTAATTTGATTACAGTGATGTTGTTCAAGTGGACTGTATGTTTTTCCACCCCTTTAGTGAAAATGATTGGCTAGAAACCTAGAGAGAACATGTGTTGCAGCATCTAGAAATCAGGTACAGATTTAGAGGAGGGAAGAAGTTCTTCAAACAAAAGTAATTTCTCCATTTCCCTGACAGGTGTCTTTGTGGCCTCTGAACTAGTCATGAAATCATAGTTATATTCCCCTATGCCTACTATATCCCTAATCACAGCACATCTTGGTCAAGCCTTGTAAAAGTATTGATTTTTTTTTTAAATAAACCTACTCTGCAGTAAAATAGATTCACAGGGTAAGTTTCTCTTCTGCAGTTAAACAAAACACAAAAGATTCTTCGAATATTCTTGCTACCTTTTTCATTAGACTGTGGCTTCTGTCTTTTTTGAAGGTTATTCAAAAATCAAATATGAAAATATTCCATCGACTTTTTTCTCCCTGTCTGTTTTTTGAGTTTGGTTTGTGTTTTTTTGTTCATTTGTTTGGTTTGTTTATTTGTTTGTTGTTTGTTTGTTTTTCTTCACCTTGTACCTTGCATATAATAAAATCAAGAATTTTTGCTATCTCTAGTCCTAATATAACTGCTTTCTTGTTTTGATTTTTTCTGAATTAATTTTGGAGATATGCACTACTCCAGCATGCCTTAGCAGCAAATAACATTTCTTGTATTTTTACTTGATGTAAGCAGTTAAACTTGTCATTTACCCACTCCCATGTCTTATCTGTATCTTATGATAAATTTCATTGTTAATAGATGTCACAAGCCATTCAGTGAACTTGGATAACATTAGGTGTATTAGATAATAAATCAGCCACAGAAGAAAATAAGTAAACATTTTTGTTTACTTATTTTCTTCTGTGGCTGATGTATTATCACTAAAGGTTTTAAAATATGAGTAAAGAATAGTTTAAAACAATGGAGTTGTCTCTTCTCTTTGTTTTGAGGTTTTTTTATAAACTTATATATTCATATTTGATCCCTAAAGATCACTGCTCAGAATAATTAACAGCAAATATGTGTTTACAACTAGTTTAAATCAATTGCTAATTAACTCCACAAGGCAGAAATGGATTTCTGTTTAGCACCGAGTTTGTGCTTTTCTTTTATTCTTGACACTCACAGGTGTGAGGTTCAGACTACATTAGCATCTGCTGTTACTGCTTGATCCAAACCCCACTGAAATAAACACAAAATTAGTGGAAATATTTGAAGGGAAAAGTCTTGACAAAAATCCTAAAATCTTAGAAAAATCTAGTCTAGACAGGACTTCAGTAAATCTGATCTGACTCCACTCTGAAATTCAGGTCAACTTTGAGGTTTGGTCAAGTTGACAAGGTCCAGTCTCATTTTAACACCTCTGCAACCCCTTTGATTCACCTCTTCCAGTTCTTCACCACTTTCATTGAATTTATTCCCCCTTTTAATCTGATTGGTGAAAACTTTCCACCAAACAGTGCCCAATGTATCTTCTTTTGTTGCATAATATAATCAAGAGTTTATCTCTATTTTCTCTAAAACTACACTATAGGTAATTGAAGAGTACAATTATAATCTGTCTTCACCTTCTTCAGGATGAATGAACTCAGATGTCCTAACCTTCCTTGTATATTGCATAACACATGTAATGCTGTAACCATAAAAACGTTATGTATCACAGCTTTTTCCTTGCTCTAATAATTAAAAACAAGATGAACACAAAACAATCTATTGTTGATTAGTTTATTATTACTCAGCTCAAATGTAGTTATTGTTAGGGCAGCATAATGATTCCTATTAGAAGTTTGTAGGTGATAAAGTGCACAGTCCTGCCATCATTTTTTATGCAAATTTCTCATTACTTTCACTAGGACTTCTACAAGTGAATGTGATCAAAGGTTAATGAAAATGGTCAAGTTTATTCAGATTATGCTTTTCCTGGATTGTTCTTTTTTGGAATGGATAAGATTTAAAACATATACAATAAAATAAGTACAACTTGTCAGGTATATGTGGTGGTGAGATTATTTTTTTTTTTTAATTATAAACCAGCAATGACTGTTTGGATTCATGATTACAAAAAAGAAGGGAAATGCAATGTATAAAGTTGTCAAATGCAGATAATGCACATAAATGCTTATTATATAAGTAAAGGACTTCTTGTTTATATGTCTGGAGACCTGCACTATTTGATTAGACATATGTCTAAAAGAAACACCACGCTATTTGATTGTTTGTGTCTGATTTTATATATATAGTTTTGGGGTTTTTTAACATATTATAGCAATCAATAACTTATATCTGAAAATTTTGTCTTGCATGGAAATAGGATTTCAATGCATTTTCTGAAGAAGCATATTTGTACACAGGGAGGCACAAAATGAACTTGTAGATTTAGGGCTTGCTGACTTGGATTTGTGTGTTGTAAAACTATAAATAGAAGGATTCCTGTATAAATATCAGCTACAAAATTCTTTCTCACAGATTAAAGGAGATATTGACAAAACATTATGAAAGAAAATAGAAAACTTTCTTGGCTTTAAAAAAATATACATTTCGAGTTATCCCATTTCTGTCATTTTAAAATATTTTTCTTGTGCAGCCTGTAGATGGCAGTCTTGTACCGTTCAGGAAACTACATAGCTTACCAATTTATATATATAAATACATATGCACATTCAAGGAAATATAAAACATTAGGAGGGTGAGAAGGAGATGGAGTTTGTGGGATTTTTCATTTTATTTTCCACATCATGAGATGGTAATTGTATAAAGTATGAAATCTCTTTAAATATGATTTAAATCTTTCTATGTTTCTGCATTTTATATACTTACGGAAATAATTTCACTGTCACAACGACAATAACACAAATAATTATCTCTAAACTATTGCTGATATCTAGTAGAAAATAAGTGCATCTGAAAAAGTGATGGAATACTGTTATGCTTCACTAGGCTGAATGAGTGTAGACAATTTCAGAATTAGATATAATACGTATGAGTAATGGGGAATGTCTTTTCCTTAATGTGTATTTCTAAAATTACAGTGGCAAGAAACCTTGCACTTGGGAATATAAAAGCCCTAAACATTAAGCAAATTTTACTTGAATTACTGCGGACTATTGGGTTTAATCTGAAATAGACATTAATTTGATAATTGTGCACCAGAAAATAAAAACACATGCATCCCCCAGCAAATCAGGCAACCCAAAAAAAACACCTCAAAATGCTTCTGACATCAGATTTACAGGAAAATATTTTCTCAGATTACACAGTAGGCAACCACACAACACCTTCATCTATTCATTGATATGTAGTTATACCATGACTGATATGCTGCATGCATTTTAACAGCATGATAGAATAAGTACAGTCTGTGGAAATTTAGGTAAAGGAAAAAAAACCCAAAAAACAGCCAACAATGGAAGACCCTCTAACCAGTTTTATGACTTCTCTGTATGTGTCATGTCCTTTTTTATTAATAGGCTTTTCCTCTGCCTGTGAAAAGTTTTCTAAAGGATACATTACAGGGGTGCAATGTAAAAATCCTAAACAGATATTCCTCCATAATGTGGTTTTGTGCTTTCAAGCCTTTCTGGCTTGCAGAGCTAATTTAGACTTTTTTTTTTTTTTTTTTTTCTTCCCTATGGAATTGTTTTGGATTGATGCTTTAATGAGATATTCTGCATTTGACCAACATGTACACATTCTGCTCTTTGCTGATGCATCACATCTGAAGCATTACTTTTCATTGACAAGATATAAAGTGGGTGGTAACATGAGAATAGAAACTAATTTGCCCCAGCAAAATATAAACACCTCTGAAATTCAGCTTCAGTTCCTTAACCTGCTATTAGAAGAGGGCAGATCTTATTTTCACTTGTTCATGAAGTTGGAACTTGGAAATATATGTTGGCCAATATAAATAACTTAATTTATTAAATAAACATTTTATATTGCTAACCCAGACTCAACTTTTTGTTCCTGCTTCTTATCCTAAGCAGAAGGTAAGTCTTAATTATAAAATCACTAGCTGTGGACTAGGTTCCATTACAGAATGCTCTGTAGATTTCCTTCCTCATCTTAAGTATTAATTTTAGTCAAATTATGCCAACATTTCATTTGGTCCTTATATGTTCCTCATTGCCATTTGCGTAGTCACTTCTTACAAGATGAGGTACTCAAAAAGAGCTTGTAAATGCAGATGTCTAGTTTTGAAGGCTGGTGCTGCACTGTGTCAAGGTTTGCCTGGCAGAAATAAGTTCAATTTCTCTATGGGATCTAAACACATAAACTTCTTCCCATTCCAACTTAAATGTCTTAGAATGTGGTAAGAAATATCAATATTTTTTGATATTTGAAGTGCTGTGTACCTCAACTCTTCATTTAACATGCCAATTTAGCTTGATTATATTTTGAACTTGGACCAGCAGAAATGTTAAAACATAGGAAATAGGGAATCAAGGATGTCCTATGAGTCTAGTAGTGTTTATGCAAAGAAGGAGAACTAAAGCCTGAATGTTAAGGCATGATTTGATGGAGAGAAATTTTTCACAACATGCAACATAAAATATTATGTTATTGGATTAGAGAAAATCTGAAAAAAAAAAATCACAAAATAAAACAAACAGAAAAAACCTGGAAAAAGCTACTTAAGGAATAGAAGGAAGAGATAGGACTGGTATAACTACAGTTTTAATCACTGTAGTTAGTTGCCAGATTCTGGGGTTTGGTTAAATCTCTCCATCTATCTCAAAATATGTTTAGTACTTTCCATTCACTCATCATTACATGATTCCCTTTCTGTACCTCTGATTTCTCAATAGTTCTTCCACAATACTTACAGAAAATAATAAAAAGAATATGATATAAATACAGATTTAATTTAAAATTTCCTTTTCTTTAGGAAAAAAAATCTTGGATCTTAAAAAGTACATTTTGTTCATTCAATATATATATATATAAAGGAAAAAATTAAAACCTTAAGATATCTGAATGAAAGGAAGATCCAAGACTTTCTCTTGTGCTTAATCTAAAACATGCCTCTTGTATCAAGTGGTATTTCATGTCTCTGATTTCATCTAAGATATCAGAACTAAATCTTTTCCAATGTCTTTTCCATAAGAATGTATGTGCAATTACAGATGTTAAAACTGAAAACCAATTTCTATTGCTCGTAGAAGCAATAACACATTTCTTCCCATCACTCCCACAAATACTGAAATTTCCATTCGTATTTAAAAGGATTCCTTGTTACGTCAAAGTCAACATTCAAACGTGCACTTCATGTGTGTACTTAGGCATTTCATATGGTATATTCACTGCTATAATGAGTAAATTGTGACATGAGTAGAGTCTTTTCTGCATCCAGAAAGCAAGCTCTAATCTTTCCAGTTGTGGTGGATTAAGTTTGGTTTTCCTCGCAGGAGTTTCAATCATGACACTCTTAATTTTCAATCAATATTAAGAGATAAAATCAACACTTCTAGTGATTATTCTAAATGTTACTTATTTATAGATGCAATATGCAGGTTAATATACCAGAATAATATACAATTCATAATGCCAGAGTATGGGCCAAGTATTTTACTTGCTACCATACTGACTTTTATACCCTTCTTAATATTCTTATTGATGTTGGTAGTAAAATGCCAGGTCAAATATAAGCTATTCTATAGTATCTTGATTTTCCTGCCCAGAAAAGTCAAGTTTCTAATCTCCTACATGTATACACTCCATTAAATTTCTACTCATACCCACAGTGGGTTTCATATAGCCACAAGATCTCCAGCTAGCAACATTAACTACATACTAGTCTGTCTGAAGGAATGAGAGACAATTTGAATTCTAAGTACAGCTCCTATATTCAGCAGAATTACACCTGAGATGAATTTGACCTGAAAGCTTTCCTTTTCATCAGTGACATAGATTTGCTCACTGCTATTCAAAAATGAAAGATAAGCACTAAATCAAATACAATCTGTATCAGCTTGTGAAAAAACTGTCTTAGAGATTGGATGGTACTGGGCTAAGCTACAAAAGTACCTGAGCATCTGGATATCAAGAAGGGCTACTAAATCAGCTGATCTATAATGTGATCAACTTGGAGCTCAGTCCATTTCCTTTGTCAAAGAGGAAGTGTTCATCAGAGTCAGTAAACCAGTAAACATGGAACCAATTCTTACAATGGACTTCTAAGTCTGAAGGCCAAAGTTGTAAGACAATTCAGTAGTTAAAAACTGGTACAGACAATTTCAGATTAAGCAGGAGGTACAATGCTTTTTAAAAAGTGTTTGCAATTAATTTTTTTTTTTTCATTTCTTTGGTAGTGAAATAGCTGATCACACAAAATTAATTTTACTACTGATGTTATATCAATTATTTCAGCAGTTCAAGTTTTATTAAAGGAGAGTGCATCAAGGCTATTTTGCCACATATAGCTTTGTATTAAGACTAATGAAGTCTGGAATTTATGAACATATCTGGAACAGATATGAACTCTGATGGTTAACATTTCCTCAGCAAGAAGATGACCTAGGTTCCCTCTGGACACCTGAGAAAGCAAGAACAGTGCATCTCCTCAGCTGCAGACTGAAAGCTGGAAGAAGTCCCAAAAACCTCAACCCAACAACATGTTTGCAATTCTAAATTTCATAGTGAAGGAAGTCATTAGAATGTTTTGGGCTGGAAGGAACCTCTAGAAGTCCAAGCCCCCTGCAGTGAGCAGGGACATTGTCAACTACATCAGGTTACTCAGAGCCTCATTGAGCCTCACCTTGAATATCTCCAGGGATGGGGCCTCAACTACTTCCCCTGGCAAATTGTTCCAGTGTTCCACCACCCTCATGGTAAAGAACTTGTTTTTAACATCCAGTCTAAATCTACTCTTCTCTAGTTTAAAACCATTGCCCCTTGTCCTGTCACTACAGGCCTTTGTCAGCTCTCCCTTTCTCACCTTCTTGTAGGCTCCCTTCAGACACTGGAAGGTCATTATTATGTCTCCCCTGAACCTTCTCTTCTCCAGGCAACTCCTTAAAACTTCTGCTATGGATTTTCTGTGGTCACAGTAAATTTTACATTATTTCTTTCTTAGACAACTACCCAAGTCTGAGCTGTTGTTCCCAGGTTTAGCAATAGTCAACACTTTACTATCAGTATTTTAACAGGCATGGAAGTTGGTATAAGGAATGAAGTGGAGCTTCCCTATCATTCATTGATCTTACTCGCTCTCTTGTTTTAGTTTTAACCTGGAGCCTTGGTTGCTGTTGAGCCCCTGCTACAGTCTTGCCTAGTCTTCTCCAGAGTTTGTATAGGATTGCTCAGCCTCTGAGGTACAGCTTAGATCACTTCACCTGGATTCTGTTTATAGAAGACCCCAGTAACTTGGCCGTATGCTTGCAGAAATGCTTGAGGTAGGCAGTTACTTGAGCCATCTTACTTAAAATAGAAACTCCCTAATCAATGAAGACAGAGATATATACCTCTAGTGGGCAATATGGCCTAATAAACTCCTGACTCACCTTGTCTCGAATTATCCTCCACTGACCATTAGAAGAGTTCTAAAGAGACTATGTTCCTAACTGAGGCATTTCAAATAAATGCCTAAAATTAAATGGTTAAAATCTAGTCCAAAAATCTGAGTAGAGTCAAAAGTATGTCTGCCGCAGTCCACCATTGTAATCACGACACCTTTCTAAAATAGAACATTTCTTCTCAGGTGGTCATATCTGTGTAGCAGTAAAATTGATAGTAAGAAATATTCCAGTTGTACCTGGGTGGTGATGAAAGTGAAAAGTTCTAATATTAATCTAGGAAATAAAACTACTTTTATTTTTCAGTTAAATTAGGGGACACAAATAGCCAGAGACCTTGAAAATTTTGCTTTTTATTAAAAAAAACCTTACTTTATAAATTCTGTCCATCTTAAAGCAATTGGATTTACTTTACTGAACATCCCAAATAAAGATTTCTTTTTTTTCCTGCACTGACTGAAACAGTTTCTGCTTAGTATTTTTTGCTGTATTTATTTTTCTCACAAGTACTGGGCTGATGACAACTCACTTGTCACACTGGTGAATGATTATAATCAACAGATAATTGAGACTTTGTGCTAGTTAGCCTTTGCAAATTCAATTTCTGTAGCTGGCATAGTATAATTATAGACAGATTTATAAATCAATATTGCATGCTAATTACTGATATCAGAAAATAATAGCTAAAATACTGTCCTGAATAAAACAAATTTTAAACATGCACAGATTGCATAAATAAATTTCTCTGTTCTCCCCCTTGCCTCAACTTTTGAGAAAATACTTATACTATATTCAATCACATCATATAATTCCTACATCCAACCAAGTTGTGTTTTGGTTTAGTTTTGCTTTGATGTTACAAATATCAGGGTGTTTTGGACCTATTAAAAGGGGACAGATTTTAGAGGAGCACTCAACAGTACTGTGTAAAGACAGGAAAGTTCTCAGACTGTTTGTTTCTGCTTTCTTACAGAAGGTAATCACTGGTACCTAATCTTGATTGCAATCACATTTTAACGACATTCCTTATTCTTCCTAATCTTTTAGCTTACAATTCTCTAACCTTCATGTGAATTTAAAAAAGAGAAAGAGAAGGAAAGAGACTCAGTTGGGATGTGTGGTAATTGGCGAAATGCAAAAGGGAGAGTCAATTATCTCAGATTATTAACACAGGAGTGCTACATCTGGTAGGGACCGAGTCTGTTTGTCCAGATATACCTATCAAATAAATAATTAAAATCAAGTGTTGGCAGATGTGATCTTGCCTATCATGATTGCATTGTTCTGATGTACAGGATTTGATAGTTTTTCAGTTTAATTTCTGGGAGGTTTTTTAACAATATCTTGGGTGTTCAAAAGGTTGCATGCAAAATACATAAAAAGCTTCCTATGAAAAGTAGAAATCTGTACGTGTTTGTTTAGATTTTTCCACTTGTACTAGCTTAAGCTCCGCTAAAATGATGTAGAAAGTAGAAACAATTTGTATTCTTATTGTGCACTTTGAGTCCTGAAGGAAAATCTGCTGGGATTGGCTGCAGATGGCTTCATCTCAGAAAAAGAATGTGCCTCCTAACAGTTGCTTGTTCTGTATGCATGATCAAGCAACAGTCAATGGTTTCCTGTGCCTCATTAGCTGTGGTGACAGGAAGAAGTATGATTCTCCCAAAATACCTGCCCTTCCTCCAAACTAAGGTAACACTGCATGGAGGGAACACTGAGGCAGTTGAATTTCTTGGATAGATATATATATTTTTTTTTTTTTTTTCTATAGGGCAAATTAGGAAGCAGCAAACCCCCAATACATTAACATAAAATTATTGTCAAATTCTTGACAAGAAATTAAATCACATTATAGTAAGCTTGATGTGTTTATATGCACATCGTTACCTTCTCTCATCAAACAGAAAGAAGGAATTATTTCAGCTAGGGAATTTTAAAATGTTTCTTATATTTACAGGACCTTTTAAAAAAATGTGCTGTTGATAGTAATTCTCCAGTGCTTTAGTATAAGTCCATATGACTGTAAACAAGGATTTCCATAAATACCTTGTTTAATGTTCTGCATTTTAAACTACAGGGGAAAAGGTATAGATGAAACCTCTTGCATTTCTGTTGAAGCAGTGAGGCCCATGGGTGCTAAATGGGGAATCAGAAGATACTTTTAAGGTTCATAAGTTTTTTGCCAAGTTGTTTTGTAAATTTGTAAACAAGTTACTCTTTCTCTCCACAGCTTTGCTCCCATTTCTAATATTTCTGTGTTTTCATTATACCTGCTAAGATTCATATAATTATGAAGAACATGTTTAAAACCAGTATGCTGGTGCATGCCTCAAAAGATCTTCTCTACTGAATGTAAAGGAAAACATTTTGATTCAAATGTGACAGCCATGCTTAATTCTGCCCAGGCTGTTTTAGTCCTTGTCCCTAAACTAATTTTTTTTTTCAGTTTAAACACTTCTTTTTCCTATACCTCGCAAAATGAAATATGAGAGTATGGTAATACAATGACCATAAAAGTTACTGCAGTCTAATGCAGCACATTTTTTCGTAATTGTGAAAGATGCACTTATTTCTAACCTTGAAAGTTTCTGAGGTACAAACTTAAAGTCCTGAAAACCTCAAGACTGCTACATTAAGTTGCAATAGGTGGCCCCAGCAAACATACATCGGGCAATTAATGTATCTAGTTCGTAGGTGAAGCATTACAATGAATTAGTCACTTCTTTAAAACTCTATAGGGTGTACATAGGACATTTTTTTTTCACAGGGAAGGTGTCCTACATGGAGCAGATGATGATACAGTATTGTACAGAGATTATGTTGTTATTTACTGAGAATAAACCGTCTAATACATGCACTTCCCACTGATATTCAATTTATCATTTGGAATTCTGTGTTATATTCTAATAATGCTTCTCTTAGGTAATTATGATTCCTATCATCAGATTTATTTTTTTCTCATATATATGGTGGGGCTTTTTTTTTTCTCCCACATACATATTAATCCACACATTTATATAAAACTATAAATTATTCTGGCAAGGTA
Organism: Chloroceryle amazona; assembly: GCA_027560015.1. Lineage (NCBI taxonomy): Eukaryota > Metazoa > Chordata > Aves > Coraciiformes > Cerylidae > Chloroceryle > Chloroceryle amazona. The sequence continues at coordinate 17,095 of JANHFX010020683.1, read as the reverse complement.
GATTAAGTCCTTCAGGTGAATATATGAGCCTAACTTAAACCTCACTTTGAAAGTAAACAGTCTGCACATACTTTTGAAAGGACTGACAACCTAGAATTTCTCATTCAGTAGAGCTGTAGTTGTCTGGCTCTTTAGAAAGTCAATTAGCCGCCCTAATTAAGTGCCTTAATAGAGTCCTAGAAGCCTAATATTAAGAATCAATTGAAAAATTCTTGGCTATGTGTTTAAGAGAAACCTTAAGTCATAATGTTAATTACAAATATACCTGTCTTATTGTTTTATGTACTCAATCCGTAAATACTCACTAAATTCATATGTTTGATATTTTGTGAGATGTAATATGTGTATTGCATTATGACTGGCACACTAAGCTTTTTTTTTTTTAATGAGACTGCAGTTTGCCACACATGTTATACTGAAAATAATTCTAGCCATTAGAGCTGTATTTTGTCCTGTTACATATTCCCCAAATAGCTAAACTTAGTGGTCAATTAGAGTGGACTGAACTGAAGTCAATAAGCTAATTTTTTCCACCTTTCTCATACTTAGTGACATCTTAAATTAAACTAGGCATAATAAGTTTACTTGTAATTTAAAATAATAATAAACACAAATGAGTTGTAGAATTTAAATTTATTTATGTTTACTAAAAGTAACCAGGATGGGTGGGTTTGTTGGTACCAATGTTTAACTACCTAAGCAGTGTTTAACTGCATAAGCCACAGATGATATCACCTCAGCCTACATTTTCAACCCAGTGAGCATATGTGATGGTCATTAATTGGAGAGACATTAATTCAGCTCCCACTTCTGATATATCTTTGTTGGTTTAGCAGATATTACTTGTTTTGTGAGGAATAAGTGAATTATTTACTTACAGAACAATATAAGAAACAATTTCAATTTAGAAGGAAGAATTTTCTTTACAAATGGCTAGAATGTAAGAAAATAAAATAATGAATGATCAAACAGGCAGCTAGCTTGCTATTACATAATAGAAGCAGAAAATAGCAATGTTTTTTAAAAATAATTTTACTCTTTCTCAGACAGAGTCTTTATTAATGTCCTTATACACGCTGCTTTTCCCAAATGTCTTTCACTCTCTCTCCTTAACTTTATATCTGACTGCAAAAGAGCATCAGTTACTCCAAATAAGAAGTCACACAAAGCAGCTCTGTTCTTCTCTTTCTTGACCTCCTCTCCAGCAGCTGGACAAGGTGTAGGTAGGTCTGGATGGGCCTCAAGCACCCAGAGCATCGCATAGAGACAGCCAGTTTTCTAGTCCTCTTAGAGTCCTAGAGAGGGCTGCTGGGGCAGCAAGCCTGAGAGGTAGTCAGGGAAAGAATAGTCAATAGTAGTGGATGTGGAAACATAAGGAACAACTTCAGGACTTCACACACACATACCTGCCTCTTCAGCCTTCCCTCTGACAGGAGAGGTATCAGCAAGAGCTGTTAGGGCCAAGGATATTTTTTATCTTTTTGTCATTGCCTTTTATTGCTACCCTTCCTGTAGTGTTGAGGGTACAGCTTTTAAATATATTGACTGTTTTCTTTACAGAAGAAGAATTCTAATTAATGATGTATTAATAAGGACATGGGGAAAAGTAGTAATGTTTCATTTGTTACAACCTTGCAGTATGAGAGCAGCAAGGATTGTAAGCAACAATCAAGTTCTTTATGAGACCACTGATGTAGCAGGAAAGAGAGAAAATATTTTTTATTCAGCATCCCTGAAAAGTCTTGTCTAACCTTTCCCACTGCACTTATTGTAAGTGTATGGGGAATTGTTAAGGGTGCTCTTGTTTGTTCCACAGAGGTTAACTGCTGGTCATCTTTTTCTATCACCTCTGTACTCCATAGGTTCTAACTATTCTTTTCTCTCAAGTGGTCTGACTGTTTATCATAATTTCATTATTCTCAGAGCAACTATGGTATTTAGCTTTAATTTTGTTCCTTCTTGTCAGACCTGATGAAAGGACTCTGAATATGTGTATGGATATGCATGCATATGTGTATGCATTGTGAAAATCTGTCAGCTAGAAACTACCAACAGCTAATAAAGGTAGGCTTACTTCTAGTACCTTGTGTTTGCACCTTGTTTATGTATCCATCTTTTTATCTGTCAGGATAGTGTACAATAACCTTCAACATCTATATGCTTTACAGTACTACCTGTTAGTGATGAATTGTTAAGGGTTGTTAGTTACTTTTTTTCTTCATACCTTGCATAAACCAGTTGTCTTTGATTCTTCACATTGTATAGTTTTTCCTTTGATTTCCTTCACCAATAGAAACTGCACTGGAAAATTCTATTTCAAAGGAACTGATATTGTAAATGTTGAAATATGACATATCAGCATAATGTAGTTTTTCTGGAAAACACTGAAAAAGTTACACAGCAGAACACAAGAGGCATAAATGATCAATTAGTTACATAAACAATTGACAGTTCATACAACTTATTTTGAAAATTAATCCCTGTCTTTTTATATACCTTGTACTAAGAATAATATAATGTATGCATACTATTTTTTAAGATAATGACACATAAGGTCATGCTCCTATATAAAATTGAAATAAGATAAAATAAGGAATTGTACTTTTCCCCCATTTACAGATAGGAATAACTTCTATGAAACCATTTTTTGTCAAGTGAGAAAGCAAAGCGTAGAATATATAGGAACAAAAAATATTCTGGGCAAGTACACTCCAGTATGTACAAAGCTGTTCCTTTTCCAGAGTAGAAAATCTGAAAGCATGTCTACATAATACTTCTGAGTACTGTGCAGAATTCAAAGAGAGCTCTGACACAGTAGAGTTTTTGCTGTATGCCCAGGATGATTAGCCAGGCTGAAAGGCAGACCAGGAAGTCTGAACTCAGTGAGGTGTGGATGCCACTATATAGCTTCTGGGAGCAGATGGCGTGTATCTGCATATTGATGTCCCAGTAGTGTTGGACGATGGCTATGTATTTAACCACCCCTCCACAACAAAACAACCGATAACAGAGGCAGCAGTCAAATTCAGTACTGAACAGGTGACCATTTACATAGATTAACTGAGGGCACTACTCTTGATGGCGTGATATTGGCCACTGTCTATCACCACCCTGAGCTAATACCTAGAGCTGGTTCAGGAGAGATCTCTGCCTACAGGTAGTGTATATAAGATTATGCCAAGCCTTAAACAGTCTTCCAACAAAACAGACTTTACATTGTCAGACAACCATCCCTGTCCCAAAGTAAAACACATGTAGTTGTGATTTCATGTTATACAAACACAGCCCTCATATTAAATCAAGCATTTAGAATGGTAAAACAAAATGTAAGAAATATAGGAATAGTATTTTTAACATACATATTATTAAGCGTTACATGCTTAGGTGTGGTTATCATAATTTTCTGCTGATCATTTTTAGGGCCAAATAATGGTCCCTGGATTAATATTTTTTATCTGCACAGACAGATACATATCATGATAAAACAACAAATAATGTTTAGTGCAGCTAAGATCTGCTCAAGAGGGTCCAACAGAGGGCTACAAGGATGATTAAGGGGCTGGAACATGTGTCTTTTTCGTTTAAGTTTTTAACACAAGAGGTTTCCAGTTTGAACTTTATGTGTCACCTCAGCCTAAGGCTGTCATGAGAGCACATTTTTAAAAATGTACATAACAGTGCAGAGAAAAATGCAGTCTGAAGTAAAAACAAGTCAATATTTTTTTTCAGAGAAAAATAAGACTATAATAAGTCATGAAGAATTAATATAATTTAAAACTATGTGGAAACAAAGTGGAGAACTCATGCCTGGGGCCATGACCCTGCAGCTGCATTGTTTATTTTCAGAGACCTCTTGAGATTTAAATAAATATTTATTTATTTTGGAACAATATAATAAGCTGTTTCTTACAGGAGACATGTTTCTGATAGTTTTAGGGAGAATAGTTGGTGGTTTTTTTCTCCATATTTCAGTTTGTGGGCAATGGGGTTTTTTTTTGCTGTTCCTCTCAATCTTGCTGCCACTTGGTGACTCACTAGGAGTCCACAGAATGCTAGATATTTATTTTCTTTAATAAACAGCATATATGCGAACAGAACAGTTTCAGTACAGAGGGTCATTTATATTTTATGATTTGAGGTTCTTTGTGGATTTAATTTAGAAGTAATTCTGTCTTGTTTAGGTCTTCTCTCTGTCTTTGGCAATTTCCTTTTGTGACATATATTATACCTACGTCAGTGTATTGATTTGCAGAATACCTCTACTATTTGGAGATGCATAGTCTTCATTTGCTGTGAACAGCCATGACAATGACTGGAATGTTATCAAGCCACTTATTTGAAACTTAGAACTTACTTGAAGACTAGCAGAAAAATATAACGTTATCAAAGCTGAAATTTTTCTGGTCAAATAAGTATCATCAAGATATATGAGGCAGCACCTGGCAGATCAACTGGGATACATTTTATCAGCAGTAAAAACTAATTACACTAATCTTACAAGTGAGACTAGAAATTCCTAGAGAAACTGTGTTTGGTTATTTTTCACTGGACAACTCTCTGTAAAAAACTCTAACACTTGATATTAAAGTAATGCTTCATAAGATCTGCTGTAATGGATAATAAATAACAGGAAAATTCTGGTGCTCCTAGGAGAAGGGAGATTATTAAGAGAACTATTTAGAGAGATATTGCAGCTGTAGTGAGAATTGCAGCTTTGGGCATAGTGACTTGTTGCTGATGTTGTTCCTTGTTCCTCTTCCCATTATCTACCTGTTATCCATTCTTTGAGTGCCATTCCACTTGTCTTGCTAGAAGAAGAGTTAAATGTAGTCTATTACTCCAATTTCATGAACACCTTTTAATTCATTACAATTTTGAGAAACTTAAAAGCATTTGGAAGAAAATTTTGCAAGAGAATTTTTCGGCCTTGGCCTGATTATTTTTACTTATGGAAAAATACATTGTTTCATTTGCATTCAAAACTAAATCATATGCATTTCTGGAAATCTCTGATATTTCTCCTTAGTTTGTGTTATGAAGTTTGGTAAAATGTGGATAACATTAATATTTACATTGAGCTAAGTTTCTCTATTTTCCTCTGCAGTAAATATCTCCAATACTCAGTGTAATGTCCATTATGTACGTACTCTATGTGAAACAGGAAATACATTGAAAAAATGAGTTATAAGGAAGTAATGAATTCTTATGTACCTGAAAGACTTGTGGTATAAATTTACACAAGCAACTTCAAATCTGTTGTTTCTTATCATCTCAACAACTGATTTTGTGCTATCTGTGGTGTAGCAGCATGGTTTCTGGGGATGCCCACACAGATTTTTTAACATGTGCATAGTAACTACGAAGATTTATATGATCTCTTCAATAGGAAATTGGTAAAGTCCTCATTTCTTTTGAAACCTGGCTATCACTTACCCAAACTCTAGGGAAGGAATTCATATCACCTATTTTTAAACATTCACATTGTAATCATTTTTATCTGAGCTAGTCAGTATATGCCCTTTTTATAGTTGTTCCTCAACAGAAACAGAGATATGCTTTTAGATACTTGTTATCTGCTTTATATGCCTATTTTGACATGAAATGAATTATGTTCAGGAAGTGGGTTTTTTTGTGTGTTTTTGGTTTTTTTTTTCCCTATTAGCTTGAAGTTTAGGATGAAAAGCTCCGGTATAGAAATCTGCAGTGTATACAGCTACACTTGCTACAAAGTCCACCAGAGAAAATCACTAAGAGAAACTTCTGGTCTCTCTTTGAACTTAATAATCTCATTACATAAACCTGCCTTGGAACAAGTTCTGCTTTCTTCAGTATAAGGCAAATGCTTGCTTCTGTGGTTCAATCTAGAATGATACAGCTATTTATGCATCCAATTGCTATTATTAGCTTCAGTGTCTATGCCTGTGGAAGGAGGTAGTAAACATTCATTTACTAATTGTCTCTTATTAATAGCCAATCCTATTAGGGAAGAAAACCAAGCACTTCACTTCCTTTTTTTTTTTCACTTTCATTTCCTTCTCATTAAAACATTGTCCTTGTCACTCTATGAAGATCCCCAGACAGCATTAAAACCAGAGAACTCCAAGACTGTTCGTCTTCACAGGTATCACAGGGTGTCAGGGGTTGGAAGGGACCTTGGAGATATTCAAGTCCAACCCCCTACATTCTTGTTATGTGTAAATCACTTTACATTGCCAAATGCAGTCATAGGTGTAAAATATTTGCCAAGGATGACATATTTTGTCTTCTGGAGACTTAACCTAGGAAACCAAAGAGTCAGTAGTGCACAGAAGCCACAAACTCTACTATTTGTATTTGAAATGGGGATGGCCTATCACTTCTGTATGGTTTAGATCTATATTTCCAAATCAGCTACCTCCCCTTCTATACAGAGTAGCAAATTTTGTATACCATTTTAGGAGCCTTAGCTTTAAGATCCTGAAATCTGTTATTGAATTTTGGTTGCATTATAGTAAGGGGAAAAATGTTTTACTTTGAAACTGCAGTTCAATTTCTTTGAAACCCCAAGGTATCCAGGTTTTAATCTTAGGGGGTGGGAGGTGAGGGGATGAGGGAAGATATTCATGTTACAAATGTGATAATGGCTGTAAGCCCTCCATTTGAAAAGAGCACCAAGACCTGTAAGTGGGTCACTGATAACCACTCATGGAGTAACAGTCATGCGGGTAGAATTCCAGTCTGAGAGGTGTTTCTGCACCCAAGGAGGCACTGGAAATCATGGTGTTTTTGTAAAGTCTTATTAGAGGTCATTTGGGGAATAATTGCAGTTTGCAGTCATATAGCAAGTTTATTTTTTCACAGCAGTTACGTTATGCTATACCTTCTTTCCTGTAACGGGAAGGCTCTTTCTCATGTTTCACAAAATGCTGCTGCAATAGAGACAATGTTTCTGCCATGTGACAAAATGATCTCTGTAAACAAAAGAGAATTGTTAAGAAAAGGAACTTAGAAGTTTGAGATACAGGGAGGGAACAACATTTTTGCTTGTCCAGCTATCTTTCAATAGAAAGGAAATGATATATAAAGAAGTGCTGAGAAGATGGATTAATTTGCTAGTCAGTCACAAGACCTTGGTTCAGAAAAAGTGTCAACAACATTAAAGGCCAAATACTTTCACTAAATATCTCTAGTCTCTACTAAACATTTCAGGTTTAAAATAATAACTTTTACAATTAAGTACATTAAGTACTCTCCCTAATTCTTTTTGTCATCTTTTTCTTCCCTTTCCTCTCCTCTCTTTATTTCTCTCTCACTTTCTCATTTTGTCCTTCTCTTTATGTCTTTGTCTCACACACACCCACAACCCCTTAGTTTTGTCTTTTTAGTTTCCAGGAAATACTCTATATTGTGGGTGAAGATACTTGCTGCTTTCCTGGAATTTAAAATAACTTCCTTTTTAAATAATGCAAAAAACTAATATGTGTATAAAAGTCAGATATATAGTGTACATACTGATTAATTAGTCTTGTAGAGTGGGAGAGCAGTACTCAGACTCTATTGTTCATGGAAAAGGATATGTGGTAAGGGACACCACAGAGCTTGTTTTAATTTCTTTAGTCTGTTTATAAAGCAGAAGGACCAGTTTTGTTAAACTATTTCTCAATCAACATCCTGCTTCTCTGTGGTTCTTTCTGCTTTTCATTTTTTTTCCATGCCTCACAATATTTAGCTTTTCTCTATCTCTCTATCATCATCTGACTTTTTTATTTTTACTTCTAATTTCAGTGCATAGATTAAAAGAAGACACAAACTAGGAAACTGTTACACCTGGAGTTGCATTGACTATTTCCATCATTAATAGACATACAAATGTAGCTCCAAGTTTGTGAAATAACTGAACAATGGCTTGTGATCTGGAAAATGACGGGCACATTGGAAGTGGTTAAGAAAAGAAGCAGATCTGTTGTAATGCATACTTGAGACCACTCTTGCTATCTACAGCCTTTGTGTTTTTCAGAGTGATGTCAGTGCCTAGGAGATCATTGGAAGGCATTACTTACTGCGTAATTTCTGCAGGTAGGAAAGTGAAAACCTCCCTCAGATTCTCCCATCTGCATATCCTGAGCAAGCTGTGGTCTTGCTATATCAAAAGCTATGTGCTCAGAGGATGTTTCCATGAAACAAGCAGGGATCCTGTAAATCTGTCACATACAGGAGAATTCACAAGTCAAATGGAATACATAATTGCGTTTTATGGTTCCAATATTGTTTGAAAAATGTTTTAGGGCCACAATGTTGTATAGCAGAAACTTGGCAAGTATTACATGATAAGAATATACCATAGGATGGAGGGACGTGTTTTCTGAGGAAGAATAAGTGTATGATTTTCTGCAGTTTGATTGTGGCTGATTTACACAAAAAGAGATGACATGGAAGAAAGGGTAAAACTTTCCCCTTGCATCACTCTTCAGACAGGTAAGATGTGGAAGATACAGACCATTGAGATTTCAGTCAGTTTTAGCCTTAGTACCACTTGCAGCTGCTCTGAATTGAACTGTGTCTTTGATTCTATAAAAAAAAATAAAAGAGACTTACTCTGCATGTCACTTCCAACATTCAAACAGCCATAAATATAGGGGAAGAAAGGTAAGAAGCAGAGCCTGATGGTTTACATATGCCTAACCAGAGTTACCCTTTTCTTGGGAATTATCTGTTGTGAATCTTTAGAGACATTATAGATATAAATGATGCAAACCCCATTGTTCACTTGAAAATAATGTTGATGAAATATGTTTGTTTATATTTTGTCTATCTATTATTTGGATAATGTTGAGTTTGTTAAATTATCTGTTTCCTATCTAGAATCCAGAACTTATTTTTTGTATGTATATATTTATTATTATATTATTGGTTTATCACTGAAGTGGATGAAAAGGGATATAATGAAGTACAAAAACTGAGAGTACAAATTTTTCCACCTCCAGGATGATGATCAAACTAAGCAGAGGAGTAAAACATGGGTATGTTTGCCACTTACCTTGTCAGTTTGAGCCATCAATGTAGAAATGAAATAGGCAATTACAATTCTAGACTGCATCAGGCAAGACATTTTCATCTAATTTTAACGCCATTTTACAAAGCCAAGGATATTTTTTTATCTGTAATAATTTGTAAGAATTTGTTCAAAGATTATGATTATGAATTCAATCCACAATACATCTACAGAAGAGCTATTACAGTGAATAAAAAAGGGAAGACTCTTAACAAACAGAACAAGAAAGCTTGGCAAACCATAGACTGAGAGAATGCTCTCTAAAAGTATATCACAAAAGTCAGTATCAGATAAAAGCTAGAAAAAATGTGAGCCCAATATACAAAGATAAAGGCAAACTTATGCAAGTTTGGAATAGGTGAAATTTAATTTAGATTGAATATCAACAGATTTCTAACTAATGAAAGGCTGAAATTCTAGAATATATTGCAAAAAAAAATATTAGGATCAAATCCAGTAAATAATTTTTAACATTAAAATATTAAAGTTGAGAGTTATGTAATCCCCTGTACTGCCATGACATTTTACTTAGGAAACTCCTCCTTCAATGTTTTATTGAGATTTCTGAGTTTCTTATGTCCCTCCTGTGCTATATCAAGGACTGTCTACAGTCAGGTACCACCCATAAGGCCCATCATGTCCTGCTGTCACATTTCTGAATGATTAAAAAGCTACAAGGTCACTTTAAACCTGGAATCTGTCCACAGTCCTCACGGTCTCCTACCTTTTTACACACTGAAATATCAGAATATGTTGCTGTTTACTTCTCTAAGGAAAAAAAAAAAAGATATAGAAAAAAAAAAATAGAGGTAGGTACAACCTACCTGAGGTGGCATTTATTTTGTAACATATTTACATAAAGAAATACATGTACTAGTTTAATCTTACTCTTTTTACATGTTTTTATACTTCTATTCCTCCTAACAACAACTGCAGTCCTCAAAAAAAGCCCTTTAAACAAGTTTATATCTTGGTTAAGGAAAAAAAAGAACAAAGTAACCACATTTTTTTTATGGAAACTGATTTATCTCTGTAATTTGTGTGGATAGAATTTATGCAACTATATTTGATTTCAAAGCAAAGTTTGAATTTTTATTCCCAGTGTTGTTGAAGGTGTTCCATTCTGTGTATACCGATGAGTTAAAATAACAACTCAAAATGATTATTTTTTTAACGCACTAGAATGTCATTCATAGAAACTTGTAACAATTTTGCAGTAGTGAAGAAAACAAGAACCCAAAGATATATGCAACAGTTCTCAAAGGAAGGGAAATATTATTATCCCTCTTTTAGAGCTGAGATGTGGCATGGAGAAGTGGCATGATTTGCAAGAGGTCACAGTACGGTCTAGTGGAGATGCAACCTTGGGTTTCTGACTGCTTTTAACAGAAATAAAAATTACTTTGATAATGCAAACTCATTTCCTGTATTCAGAAGCTTGGTTAATAAGTAATCATAAAACTATCACTCAGTTAAGCATTGCTGGAAGTCACTGCTAGTGGGTTTGCAAGTTAATATTTAGGACTTTTGTCAGGAATGTTAGTTTTTCACATCATAGCAAAAAGAGTTAAAGTACCATTGTTCTTTTCACATTTAATCATTAACAGGTGACAGAGTTTAGAACAAAGGAAAAATACACAAAAACTAATAATAATATGTTAAATAAATGATCTTAGATGAATGTGATTAGCCTGATTTAACATCTAAAGACTGAAAATTAATTATGGGAGATAAACCCTTCAAATCTTTCTTTTGATGTTTTATGGCAAAATCTTTGTCAGTTTTGTAAGTTTAACTTCATCTGTCTTTACATAGATGGATGTTGTCAAAAATGCTGTTTATTTCCTCTTTATTTCTCATATGATTATTTCTAATTACTGTACAGAACTAAGATCTAACTAGAGGAAGTATAAAAACTGATCAGATTGTGAAGGAATGGAAAAAAAACAGGATTTACACAGCAAACGATTTGTTGTAAATTATTTGTTTAGTTATTCAGCTTCTTCTAAGTGATGTGTAGGCATTCAAAAGCACAATATATAAATTCCTGAAGTGAGTGTGAGGGAAGCTTCTAATTTTTAAACATGAAAGCAACTATGAATGTCTGCATCTCTTTAGTAGTTCACAACATAATTATGGGATTAGTGAATTTTGCAGTCAGTAAGATAGGAAAAAAAAAAGAAAGAAAATTTTAAAGGCTGGAACCCTAAAAATAGTTTTCCCTGTTAAGCTACTGTTATAAACCCAAACACTTGGATCCTCTGAATTTCAAAAGCAAGCCATGCATCATGGTTTAGACCCAGAGAGGAGCTGAGCTCCACGTGACTGCTTGCTCACACTCACAACCCCCAGTGGGACAGCAAGGAGAATAGAAAGAAAAAGGTAAACCACCATGGATTAACATAAGGAGAATTTAATAAAAATAGCAAGAGGAGAAGAACTAATGGTAATAGTAATAATGAAACAATATAAAACTCAAGTGATACGTAATACACCAATTGTCTAGACCCGCACCAACTGTACCAGAGACAGAGACCCATGCACCCTGCCTGGCTGACCCTCTGCCGTTATATAGCAGACATGACATAATCATGGTGTTAAATATCCCTTTGGCTGATTCAGTTGTCTATCCTGTCTGTGGCCCCTTCCCAACTTCCGATGAAAGCTAACCCTATCCTATCTGAACCCAGGACACCATGCATTATGCTGCTTAAAATCCTTGCAAGATATGTAGTAAATCTTTTTCAGGTATCCTATCTTCCATGTGGATATTGTTCCTTTAGATTTCTACTGAAATTCAAATTTGAAAACAAATATCTGCAATAAATTTTATGTGTTTGCCATACTTCACCATTCTTCTTAGATTTCAAAAAGATTGAAAAGATAGGTGATGAAATATTGTGTATCTATACAGTCTTTTGGTGAAGTTCTTGTAATGTAAATTTGACCTCAGATTTATCCCGAATCCACATAATAAAAGCTAGAGATTTTGTGTAACAGAATAATGAAAAGTAAAGAAAGCCAATATGATACAGTTCACAATGTGGTTGTAACCAAAGCAAATGACTTGCCGTGATGTGAATTTAAAAACCCAAAGAAAGTGAAGTTAATTTTTAAGTTCTAGACATTCCCTGAAAATATTGCAATCTCTATGGATGATTTAGTGAAACATATACAATTCTGTGATTTCTTCTTTTATTAAATTATATTTTTAGTTTTATCTAAATGATAAATTTATATAAATCCTAAATATTTTCCACCATGAATTTTATTAGACTTATTTGATTTCTACTTTCTTAATAAACTTGAAGACTGAAAAATTCATTTAAATTTTTTTCAGGAAGCAACTACATAAAATCAATTTAAATATTCTATTTTCCATCTATATTAATACAACCTATTGCCATCTCTAAAGCAATTACTTTGTAGTAAATAAAAATGAATTTTGTGACAGTCATTATGCTATTTGTTATTATTTATTATTATTATTTATTGCTATTATTTTCCAGTATAAAATATATCCTTCACAGAAAGATTAAATTGCATTAAACTTATTCAGATGGTATTTGCACAATAGATGAGCAAGTTTTCATTATTCATTAACAACAGAGAAGTTTGAAATATAAGGTGAATGCTCGAAATGCAAAGCACATCACTTAACACTGTATTACTGGAGAAGTGCAGCTACATTTTGAGCTGTCACCCAAAGGGAATTCACAATAGAAATAAAGGTTAATACTGAAGAAAGGCAGCTTGAGAGCAGGTAACATTAGATGCTTTGGTAATAACAAAGCATTTGTAATATTCTTTGAAATATAGCTATAGTAAATTTAGAATCAAAAAAATGAAACAAAAGAGGCATTAGTAATGGATAGAGCTGAAAATTTCAGTCCATGATATTTTATCTGATAATTAGCAATTCATTATCAAAATAAACCAGGAATTTTGTTGTCAGTTTAATTACAAAGCTTTGATCACAGAAATCTATATATATTTAATTCAATTGGTCTGAAAAAAAAATGCGTTACAACTTTGAGATTTTTGAAATTAAGTTATCAATGAAATAATTTAATTTCTGCAGCTTTTTTTTAATTATTATTTATTTCCTTCTTCCACTTTACATACATTACATTGCAGCAGGAATGTTCCTAATTTGGCATGGGTGTTTTTGAGGTGTGTATATTGTTGCTATACCAATTACCACCTGAGAAAGGCTGCTACTACATTTCATATAAACCTTTTTGCAATGGAATGGATTTTGATATTGGTTGTCTTGTGTATCTTTTTTGATGGAAGGGAGGCTAAACTTGTTTTTAAACCAGACAGCTCTTCCAAAAGAGACAAGAAACTGTAAATACCTAAACCCTTGAAAATACTGTGTGACCTACGCAGACATATAACAATTTTAAACATTTTAAACCATTAAAAAAAAGAGTACAGATATTTATCTTGTGAAACATTTCCGCTTTTAGACTAAAATAAGGTTAAAACATCTGATATTTTATATAAATTTGGAGAAGTATAAATCCATATGCTTTCTAAGAAGAGTCACTGTATTACAGCAAAGAAAAATGTGTTGATCTACACTGTAGTGATTAGACCATTTGTCAAAAAACTGTTACTGTTTGCAGTAACATTTACAGGTCACACACAAGTTTTCAGCCCCCATTGGTATCAGACCTGTGAAATGGAATTTATCTTGCTGAAATTATTAACTTCAGAAAATTCTTTTAAACTTTTCTAAAACTTCTCCCTTTGGTCCACCTTTCATAATCCAGTATTACTGGCAAACTGAAAAAAAAAAAAAAAAGACTACAATAATGGTGTAATGCATCTAGTTTCACAGAATTTTCCTTGCAAAACTGATACCTCCTTTAAAGTATGTATGCCTCAAGAAGGGTCTTTCTGCTTTTCCATGTGTGCATCATGGAGAGCTTAATTATTTTCCAATGCCCTTTTTCACCGTTCTTTTTTTCACATTATTGAAGAAGATCAAAATTCATATTTCTATCTATTACAATGGAATTATTTGGATCAAAATTTATCTTTTATCATTGTTGAAACAGCTTATACCTAGAGGGAATGGTAATCCCATATATCATCTACCACTCACACCATGCTATTCCTTCTGCAGGCCCCCAACCTGTCTCATGCATTACCTCTCAAACATCAGTTCCCCTAAACAAGGTATCTACTCAGTAGATCTGGTTGTATTTCATGGGTTTTTCAGGGCAACATAAAGATTGCTCATACTCTGTTTACATCTTGCCAGCTTTGTTCCTTGCATCACATGAAAGATGTGTGTCAAAAGCAGGTATATCAAAAGCAAGGACCACTTACTTAAAACACTGAATTAGCTGCATCAAACCCACCTTGTTCCTCTATATCTACTTTCAGCAGAAAGAACTGGAAAAATCAGGGTGATGAATCTTGGTGCCTAACTTTTTGGCACTGCAGTATCAAGTGTCACAAAATCTGAAATTCATTGTTGTATTTAGACCATGACCTTTAAAAAAATCAAGTGTTCTTATAGTTCCTGCTGCTGAGGGCATGAGTGTAAGCTCTCTGATGAGAACGTGATTGCCTGTGGTTCAGGATATAACCTGACCTCTAATTTTGAAGTGACAAGCCTGATGCTCCGTTCCAAACTACTCTTATGAGGCTTCTGGATTGATTATCTTGTTAGCTTTAACAACTGGCAAATTGACTGCTTCAGAAAAATGTCTAATATACAAGAGTAGAATATACCAGCTATTTTTTAAGCAAAGAATAATAGTAATTCAGATATCCATCTGAAAAAAACGTGATTTACATTAAAGCAAGCCAAACTAAAGTGTTCTAGTAATATAAAAAAGTATCTGCCTCACCAGGACTGAAAATTCATCATTATATGATGAAAGTAATGAAGATATTTAAAACTATATAGAGCATGACAGAATACAAAATACTGAAGCATTAAAATCTATTTCGAAACTTGTTCTGCTCTTTGTAGTTAGTACTCAGAAAATATGAAGTAGACATTCTGATATTTGGTACCTCTGTTCCATGTTACCATGGTTTGATGATTGAATCTATAACTACTTTTGACTATGGAAAATTACCCAGCATGTTTGTCAGTTACAAGGAGTATAAACATTAACATCATTTTAGACTAGAGAAAGTGCATAAGTGTACAAAACCTGTAAGGCACTAATGCTTTAAAGTTAATAACAGTCAGTATATACTTCTTCTGGGTGGTATTCTTCTTATCTAGCTGTAAAGTGAGCATCTCTGTTTGATGTTGTTGTTGTTGTTTGGGATTTTTGTTTGTTT
Source organism: Chloroceryle amazona (assembly GCA_027560015.1). Taxonomy (NCBI): domain Eukaryota; kingdom Metazoa; phylum Chordata; class Aves; order Coraciiformes; family Cerylidae; genus Chloroceryle; species Chloroceryle amazona. The sequence goes on along the minus strand of JANHFX010020683.1, from coordinate 1,752 downwards.
GTTTTTGGTTTTGTTTTGTTTGTTTGTTTTTTCCAGGAAGAAGTAGAGTTTTTTGGTTGGTTGGGGTTTTTTATTAAGTTTAGTTCAACAAATATGTTTTAGATGTGGGCTTTAAAATGATATATTTTATGCACTAGAGGTGCATATTTTTCTCAATAGGTGTAAAACTAGCCTGGGGTACTAGCTCAGATGTCAAAATGTATGTACTATTTGTGAATTCCTAATGGCACTTATTATAGAAAGCAAATACATGGAGTTGTTTAAGAAAATCTTTTTACCCACTCTCTTTTTCCCTCCAATGAAGAACCTAATTAAATAAATATTGTTAAGGTATATTACACACTGGCCAATAATACCCCTTTAGACAGTGCTGTTTGAAATCCAGACATCTGAAAGACCAGTGCCCAGATATCCTAGATGATTACGTATAACATGTGCATGGAGCAATTCTTTACCATATTTACAACCTCTGATGAATCTCAGTCAAACTATACTGACGTGGTAATTATTCTGTGTATTCACAGTGAAATCAATCTATCTGATACAAGACAGAATTACTGTCATTGCATAGGTGAATTTCCCATTCACCGAGAGTCCTTCTGAAATATTTGGCTTCTACAACTTTTGCAAAGATGTGATCATTTTGAGTTTCATGAAATCATTCCATGGGATTTTGTCCTTGATGGACACAAGTCAATGTCTTTTCTTTACCTTTTGAAATTATATTTTATTATGTGTTTTACTCCAGATGTTAAGACACCCACACATGTACACTTTTCCAAGCTTTTCCCAGGATGAGTCAGAATTTGACAATGACAAAGATAAGAACCAGCCTGCAAGGAAAAAAAAAATTGTTGCGGCGAGCAAAATTTGTGCTTTAATCAGCATCTCCTTCATCTGCTGTGATTCACACATTTTATTCTACAAAGTGCAGAGCAGTTTCACTGAGAAAGAAAATTACTGTTTTTCACTAGCTGAAAAACACGTGGGGAAGCATTGCTGAAGAGTGTTCTTTCATTTCCCCAGCTCTTTCATGACACAAGAGAAACAAAGCAAAATAGAAGAAAAGAGTAAAAGAAACACTTATAAACTTGTCATCTTTCCTTTAGATAATAGCAATTCTGTGCAGCCCTAACTCTGCTCCATGGATGATTCCTTGTGAATTTCACTGCTGTGGTATCTTAAAATGTGCTCAAGGGAGTTAATAGGAAACAAAGTCTTCAGTTTGACATATGAAGTGAGTTAAAGCAAGAACAGGAGACTCAGATAATCTGGTTGGAGTTTTTTTGTTGTTGCTTTTTGTTTGTGTTGTTCCCCCCCCTTCAGTTTTGAGATTAATATGATATCAAATGAGACAAGATATGTTTATTTCTGTAGTGTTATGGGGTTCTTTTTCAGGACCTGCATAAAAGCAGAGTTTGCAACTGGTACAAATCTGCTAAATCTGTACAAAGTATAGAGAATAACAAAACATTAAGACTATTTCTTAGTAATGGTGACATTATTCACAAATATAAAGCAAGGTTAGAAATATTCTGACTTTCTGTTTTCTGCTGCTTGAAATATACAATTCCTAGATACAATTAATACCCTATTAGCACCAATCTATTGTTTAGCAGACTGAGGTCCATTATAGACAAACACAAGTTGAGTATTCAAGTAATGAAGTAGTCTAATTTTATTTATTTATTTATTTATTTATTTTATTTTTAACAAACTGAAATCTGTTTTGGAAAAAAAAAAAAAAAGAAT
>JANHFX010020680.1:0-18402 GCA_027560015.1 Chloroceryle amazona | reverse complement strand
CGCCGCCCCGAGGCGGCTGGCAGACCGCCTCTTTCCTCTCCGGAGAGAGGGGTGCGAGGGGACGGGGGCGGCGTCTCTACCTGCCCCCGGTGCGCGGCGCGGCGGGGGCAGCCCGGTCCCTCAGGAGACCCTGCCCTAGGAGGGCCGGCAAGCCCCGCTGAAGAAACTTTCCGTCTTCTTCCCCGGGCTTCTCCGCCGCTCGGAGATGCCTCTCCCGGCCGGGGCGGGGGGATCCTGCTCCTGTCAGCGCTCGGCATCAGCGGGGCTCCCCGGGCAGGGCTGCCGCGGGAGGAGGGCGGTTGTTCGGGGAGGAGAGGCAGATGCGAAGCGAGACCAGAGCAGCTGAGCCGGCTGTGACAGGCGGGGAAGAGAAGGAAGTGGTTTCCAACACCTCTTTCTTTCTGTCCCTCTTTCTGTTGTTGTTCTTCTCCTGTTAAGCCGTAAAGGTTCCTTCGGAACTCGCGGCTGAAGGGGTTGCGCGTGTGTTTCTGTATGTAGAGAAAAAAAAAAATCTTCCAGAAAACACTCTAACCATCTTGCTGAGTGCTAGCAGAGGCTTTCTGTCAGCTAGATTCATTTCTGATTCCTCCTTTCCCAAGTTTTACCCAAGACTGGTTTTAAGCTAAACAGAAACTTTTTGTTGCCTCCAGGAAGCTAGAAAGTGAAACCGACTAAAAGCAAAAATGAAACTTTACAGCTGATTTTTATTGTGCGGAGTAAAGAAAATAGAAACAAGAAAAAAAAACAGAAACGAGGGAAAACATGTTGGCTAGGAGCAAATGGTGCTTTAAGAGTGGCATCTCAAAACATGTCAGTAATTTGTTTCAAAGGCAGTTTATTAGTGCTCGAAGGAATTTCGTGAAGTAATATTTGCAGGGTGTTCTTTCTTTGTAGAAATGAAGTCTGTGTTTCGTCGAATACATATCTGGTTATAAATGTGTGAAGCTACCGTGAAGACTTTAAGCTTCTTAATTTTTTGGCTGCTCAGTACTCGATAGCTTCTATCTTAGAAGCTATAGATCCCAGTCCTGCTAAGTTTTGAGCTTAAAAGAAGCTGGTTTGTTGTTATGGCAATGCATAACTTTCTGCTTTATGCAGCACTGCAATTCAACTGTGGCCACGATGTGAGTTTACATCCATAGATGTGTTTAGAGTCTGTGTTGTGAGCTAGTATGAATCACAGCAACTCAGAAGTCCTTAATTCACAAAGTACATTCTGTTAAACTTTTTCTGCCTCTTTTTTTTTTTTCTCTTTTAAGGAAAGGACCTCTAGTTATACAATCTAATCTCATGATGAATGGAGAAGTAATGAGCTTTCAGGTATGGAGAAGGTGCATGTATGTGAAAGCTGGAAGTAACTGAGAACCTGTCGTGCTCAATGTTGCAAATTAGATGGAATTCTTGATAGGTGACGTTCCTAAGTGTGGGAGAGCAGGAAGGGTGCTGATGGAATTTGGAAACACGGCATCTAGTTCTAGATTCATTCTGTGTATACAGAGTGTACCCCAGTCATCCTGACACCTGGATTTGATATGGGACTTGTTTTGGCAATCTATACCAGAATGGTGGTTTTTTTGGGGTGGGGTGAATCCTTTCTGTGGGGACATTGGATGCTGATTTTGGCAGATGAAGCCTTCTTCAAGGGAGCTGCAGATCCTTTTCATCAGAAAGGCCACGACTGGATGGATGCTCACTTGCTTCAGGCACTTGGTCAGGATGAGAGCAATCTGCTTTGAGCAGAGTCACAGGCTGACTACTGTAGATGATAAAATTAAAATAGAATTAGAGGAGTGTCTCAGTTTTTTCAGGGCAGATGGAGATTTTCTGAGGCTTTTTGCTGTATGACAAGCTCTAGGTCTATGTGTTTGTGTGAGGCTCAGGTCATTACACGCAACAGTTAAGTTACTTGATTTCAATCTGTTAGTGGTATTTCTACCTCTTTCAAGTTGGAATTTCTTCTAGTTTGTGAGCTTAAAACTCAAAAAGCTTTTGATTTTTCTAGGCAATAATGTAATGGAATTGCAGGAACTTGAATTATGATTCAGACTATAACGACTCATTTGCTTTGGGCTGTGAGTCCTGTGGATCTTGGGATACTTTTGTTATTCTTTGCCTTGTGGCCATGTAATTTTACTTGAATTTGGACCTACATCAGCGAACTCAATACTATGCTGCTGATCATTTTGGCTCAAGATGCCTCAAAGAGCTTCTTCATAATTGATGCTGCAACTGTAACTGCTTAACTGAACATGCTCCTGCAGTGTTCTCTGGACTTCTGGGAAGCAAACCTCTTAAAACCTGACTTCAGGAGAGGTAGAATCTTTCATTTCTGTCAATGCTTTCTCTTAAATGGTTTTAACTTCTGAACACTTTTAGGCAACAGGCGAATTAACCTTGCTGGCAGGTCGCATGAAATACATGATTGTAAATGTGTTGGACTCAAGAAATATTGGATCCTCAGAAGGTGTTATGTGGAGCCCCTGTGTTCCTCCAGCATCCAGCAACTCTGTACCTCTTTTTTTTCTTCTCCTCTAGCTTCCAAATATTACAGGATTTCTTCTTCAGTCTCTGCTAAATTGTCTTCAGGTAGTATGTCGTGTTTCATTGGTGCATTTCTGTGATTTTAAAGTATGAATTGGGTTGAGTGTCTCTGTTTCTGTCAATAACACTTCTGTATTTTATCATCCATTTCTTGAAGACTGTTGGCTTGGGAAAATTCGTAGGCAGTTTGTAGCAAAATTCAACTTGGCTGCAGTTTATAGTGCACGAGTTGATTTGTGAGCCATTGCTTTTCCTGTAGGACCAGATCTAGTAAAAATAGACTTGACTTGGACTGTCAACTCTTTTGCTTAACTAAAAGATACTGTCTGTATCTCAGGAAAACGATAATAGTTTGGAATGAGTACATTTGCTGCTTTTTCTGTTCAGCAAACACAAACAATGTTTATTTTGCTCATGGGGCCAATGTTTCCTGAGCTACAGAAATGACCATTTTTTTTCTCGTTCTTTGCAATATACAGTAAACTTTGAGCTTCCTTAATGCTGATGTTTGCTTGGTGTCAGTAGAAGAGCACTATTAGGCTTGTTTTGGTTTGGTTTTTTAAACTTGTCTTTCCATAAAGTGCAGTGGTTTTGTTTATATCCGGTCATACTTTAGGTTGTCATCCCGGGGTCTGTATTTCATAGGGCTTATGGGGTAGAAGGAATTTCAGAAAGTGTCTGTAAGGGTGGTATTACATGTTTCTTATAGGTTGTCACCTTAAATTTTCCAACTGATTTACTTCTAGTTGGAACAAATATATATATTTTTTTGAAGTTGTTCTTGTTGTTCTTTTTCACACCCCCCCCCCCAAATCTGGTTCTGTTCCAGCTGCTCACATATTCTTGAGCCTGTAACCAGTGAAAATCCTAAGACTCTTTTTCTAAGCTGTCATAGATTACTTCAACAAAATGTAGATGGAAACAGAATTTGCTATGCCCTTTTATCAGTAATTAAACTGGATTTTTAGCTGTTGCTTTCATGCTGGACTTTCCCGTATAATGAGAAGTCTTTTATGCTTATCTGCTAGGTCATTCACCCTTTCTTGCTTGTATTAATCATCTGTTTTGGTTAGAATAAATGCTGTGGAAACTGTTGGCCTTCATTTTGATCAAGGACTGCATTCCTACTCTTGGATGAATTGGTTTAGGGTGCTTTTCTGTTTACAGCTGTAGTACCTCGTGTTTGGAATATCCTGGTTTTTTTCTAAGCTCTTTTTTAAAACTTTAGCACTGTGTTCATTGGTGGTGTCTTCACAGCACCCCTCCAACTGAGTTAGACTGGACATACTTGGCTCTCTTTGTGTTCGTGGCTCCAAGTAAACTCTCACCACTTCCATGTAGGTGAGCACAGTTGTTGGTCTCAGTCTCGCCAGTCCTACCTGTGTATCTACCACTTTGCTTAACTGAATTCCTATTTTTATCTCCCTCTAAGTTTTTGCTCTTTCAGGATGTGTAGACTCTCTTCTGATCATACTGTTCTGCACATAAAACATCCCTGGTACCCTCTCTTTCAGTTTAGTATCTTTGGTGACAAATACCATTCATCCCAACAGCAGTTTGCAGAAGTTAAATGGGAGTGCTGAATATTCCTATGGTACATCTCTCCCCAACTTTGCTTCCAGATCTGTTCCCAAGCATTTCGGACAAATGAAAAGATATGCTGCAAAATCTCTTCATTTATAGGCAATGGGAAATGTTGCACCTTGTTAGATATTTAATTACTTTGAGCATAAAGAGTTGTCAAAAATGAAAATCTCTACAGGTTTTCAATCCCAGTTTAACCAGTAGACATCTTTTTATAATCCATTAGTAAGAGAGAAGCATTACACTTTCTAAGATGTGACAAATGGCTCTGCTTTCCAGAAGCACTAAAAAACAGTCCTTCTTCCTGGCAGTGTACAGGCTTCTCTAATATAGTGTCAAAAAACCAGCTTCACATCTATGAAAATTTAGGAAATTGAACCAATGCACTCCATGATTTGAAAAAACTGCCAAAGTCAGGGAAATGGTCCACAGGGAAAGCAGCAAGGTCCAGAAGGATTTACACTGTGATAGGTGTGGATGGATAGTAACTTGATTCAGTAACTGGGAGTGAAAAGGACTATGTGGTACACAAACTTTACCTTCTGCACACAGAATTTGCTTTGGGTTTTTTGTTGGGCTTTTTTTTTTTTTGTATGTTGGTTGCATTTAAATCTGTGAAGCTCAGTTCTTATGTCTTTTGATCTTGAATAACTTGAGGTGAAAATTAACTTGACAAACCTAGAACTTTACTGCAGGTAACACTATAAAGTGAAAGAAACTCCCACCAACAAGTCAAAACAAACAAGCTGTGGTTCAGAAGTGTAAATACTTCCTTTTAAGTGCTATTGTACAAATCCAGTGTCTCTGGTAAACAAAGCCCAAGCTCTACTTGTATATTCAGTTAAAATCTTACAGGCATGGGCTTACTGCTAAGATGCTGTCTCATTTCCCCTCGCTAACATAATATTCTTAATACCATATCTTACTGCTTTGATTACAAAATAAGCCCTTCTTCTTTGACTTCCAGTTTTCAAACTGCAGGCTTTTGTTGTTGAGAGTTTGTTGTTGTTTTACCTGGAGGAACTGTATCTACTAGATGACTTGACAGAAGGAAACTCGGACGTAAGCAGCAGACTATTAAGTGGATTAGTTTGACTTAGGGGCAGAGGAACACATTGTAGATGGTGGTAGCAGATCAAGTAGTAATGATCTGCAAAAAAAACATGCATGCAACTGAAAACTAATCTGTAAGCAAAAGTTGAGTGGATATGAGAGTCCAACACAAAATCTTTTGCTTAAAACGTTTTGGCAATGACAGAAAACCATGACTTCACTCACTAATATTTCAAAATAGCTCTGGATAGGCTGTTAGGGGAATTTCTGCTTTAAGACTAAATAGCAGAAGCCACAAGAGTTACCCTGCCTCTGCAAATTCTATAGAATCTATTTTAAATATTAATGGAGAAGACCATACTTGAAGAAAACTATTTCTTTATGCCCTTAGTCTAGCATGGAGGTACATTGAAGATGTTGAAATAAAGTTCCCACTAAGAAATGGGAACTAAAAGGAGCTGTGGAAGTGAGTAGTGACTGTTGACAATGATCAGTCTCAGTTGCAGCTGAAATGTTTGAATTTCTTCAGGCTTGCTAAAAACTTGACTGCCCACATACAGTAATTATGTCTATTATATATAATATGTAATATTAGTATGTTCCACTTGATGGCACTTCGGTGGTGAGGATAAATTGTCATATTCAAATAATGTATCTTAACAGCACTTCAGTACATTTAATTGTGTGCTGATTGCAATACAGCTCCAAACAGATTAGTTTCTCATTTTGTAGCTTTATTTTTTAAGGAATTGACAACTATTCAGTGTTGCAACTTCACGTGTAAAATAGGAAGCTGAGAGCAGCTTTGTCTTCTTGGCTTGATTAGGCAATCAAACTCGTTAGAATCACAGAATGCCTTGGGCTGGGAAGGACCTCTAAAGGCCATCTAGTTCAGCCCCCTGCAGTGAGCAGGGACATCCTCAACTAGAGGAGGTTTCTCAGAGCCTCATCAAGCCTGACTATCTCTGGGAATGGGGCTTCCACCACCTCCCTGGGCAACCTCCTCCAGTTTTCAACTACCCTCATAGTAAAGAACTTCTTCCTAATGTCCAAATATAGTTGGTCCCATGGTGGTTTTGACTGACTAAAACTTTTCTCAGAGGTCTCCCAGGTTCCACCTCAAAGAGTGTGCTTATATTGGCCAAGAAACCTGGGAGAAGGGAGTGCTTATGTTGGCTGAGAACCCTCCTGCTTGTTTTGCTGGGCTTCCCCCTCAGTAGTTGCAGAGACTCCACCGTTGGAGAACTCTTGCATGAGTAGCGTATTCAGTTCAGAGTTGTACTCAACTTGAGATGCTGTTTGGCTACCTTGCTTAATTTATTACTTCTTTTTTTAATATGGCATGCAAATAATTACTTTAGCACCATTGTGACCAAGGTGAATATCAGGGAAGTGAAACATCTGCCAGGTGACTGTCTCTTGGGGTTTTTTTACTATCATGGGCTGTAGCTTCATGAATGCTGTGTATTGACACTGGAGGAAGCAGTTCCTCTCTGCTTATTCCTGTGCTTGGCATTCATTTGTGTATTTGCATAAGTGAAATGGATTGGGCAACTGTTCTATGTTAAAACTGGCTGACTTTTGTTCATCTGAATTTTAAACTACAGCTGTGCTACAGTTTAATTCACTGTGGTGTTGACCAGTGGCTTGCAGTGGTGCAAGAGCTGCTGGTATGATTTAGCAGAACTGACTTAGAGCAGTTTAAAGCCTTCATAGAAGAATGTGTTACAAATCTATTTGTCCAGCCTCAAAACACCTCTTTTCTCAGTGGATTTTTCCTCTTGGGATGCAGTTTCCGTATGCCTGTCTTGACTTGTCTTGTTCTGTGCTATTATCTTGTTCCTTATGGAAGCAGAGACCTAAAGGTTTTCCAAAAAAAGAAGCACTGGAGAGAGATTTTAAAACATGTTAAACTTAAAACCTCCTCTATCCTTTGCCATTTTGCATTTAGATGGCATAGTTTTCATTTTTCAGAATGAACAGGAAAAAGCTGGTTTTTATAAGAGTTCTTTAAAAGCTGCTTGGTCCTTTTGAATCATGCACTCTTTGTAGCTCTGACACCAGCAGCTGTGTGTGCAAGAAATTTATCTCGCTGACCAGTTGCACCACGTTAGTTAAAATATATCCATGTTTTTAGTTTGCCTTAAAGGAATCATATGAAAAATGATTTTGAACATTTGCCCTTGCTACTCATAGCTACTGAAAAGGGGGAATTGATAAACAAATGGGGAAGTAGCTTGATTCTTGGCATTGAATTTCCTTTTCTTTCTCAAAAAATAAGCGTGTTCCTAAACAGAATTGATGGAAGAGTAATGGTTAACTGGGAAAGGCCAAATTGTTTTTGAACCCATGTGATCTTTAGAAAATAAACTGAAGGAAATCCAGTTCTGGCAGAAGTTTAGAAGAACCTAATTTAGCTGGTATAAAAGTAAAACTAGGAGGCTTTAAGGAAGTTCTTGAGAGTAACAGGAGTATAAAACAAAACAGCCACGTGCTTGAGATCAACGTAGCATAAATGAAGTGGAGTTGCACTGGAGATCTTTAAGTGGTGCAAAAAATCCACTACGTACTTTGCTTTCCTCATTTCTTTTTGAGGGCACTTCCAAAGAGTATCTAAAAGGAAGGTGCTCCTCTAGACCAAGGAGGCCACCGTATATCTCCCCATGTGTGGCAGTAAATCAGATCATCTCCTCTTCAGCAGGTCCATCATAAGCTTGCACCAGGTGCTGGCATTATACTCTTATTTTTAAAATGCACACCATCAAATTAGTTCTGAGTCAAATGAACAGATGAATTCTGATTTGTGATACGCATGTACTGCTTCCTAAAAGTTACAGAACCAGTTTAGGCTTCTTTTCTTTGAAGGTGGAAGTGGGAGGGGCAAATAGTTGGAAAGTACTGAATTCTTCTTATGCAACAACATCAAGTTGTATGTGCTTCAGCCAGATAAGGACTGTGGATGTATTTTTGAATAATAGCAACGGTTAAAATCAGAATCTGGTGCTTTCAGGTAATCTTCTTTGCACTGTTCTTGTTACGTACAGTCAAGTGTTTTAACAGTTGTGCTGGACAAGATGAGGTGGTACGTGTCTGCGAACATATTGTGCCTTTCTGGATGACTGCCTTATCAGTGTCTAGTTTGTCTCTATGTAGCCTTCATCTTCAGAAGTTTAGTTTTTACGTCAGCTGCTAGTAAGAGTGTATCCTCTTTAGCTCAGATTCATAAATACAGATGTATTAAACTTGAACAGCTGGAGTGTTTCCAGTTAGCTGCTATGCATTCTTGTATAGGTTATAGCAACCATGATGCAAATGCATGAACTGCAGTTGAAACTGCTCCTAAATCCTTGTGGCTCACAACTTGAAGTATGAAGGTAACCTGAAGCATTTACTCCTAACTCCTGCAATGCTGAGGTTCACCGTTGTGTGACTTGGCCGTGGCCAGGTGTGTTTTGAGAAGAACAGGCAGTAACTATTGAGAATGAGTTAGATTCAGAAACTGTTCTTGCTGTTCCAGTGCCACTCGAGTTTGCTCATCAATCTGTACTTTCTTCACAACAGTATCACATTCATTTTACAACTTTTAGTGTTTTTCTTTGAAAATTGTTTAGTGATTGTGATACCCCTCGAGAGCTACAGCTCAAGTATTTCCATCTTTATGATAGAGGTTGTAGATCCTTTTATTCTATAGGGGGTTCCATCACTTATTAAAACATTTTACACCTCTTCGTTTTTAACTGTAGTGATTTACAGTTTCTAGTGAATGTCAGACTTAAACTTCATTGATTTACTTTACAAAACTATGATTTTCCTGTACTACCCCTCTGCAACTTTAGTGTTATGAATGGCACTGAAGGAAATAGCCCATTCTGTTTTCATTTTACTTAAAAGGAGATTGTCAAGTGAAACAGAAATGTTCCACCTTTCTTCTAACAAAAAGTAGCACTTCTCTGTTCTGTTGGAAAATATTTTATCAGGTTTTCCAGGAAACCCTTTCCTAAAGTGGGAAAAATACTTAGAGGAACAAAGCACATCTTTTATTTAAATGGCATATTAATTGAAATTACTGGTTCGGAACTGAACAAGAAAAGCTGCTGTATTTTAATTGCCACATCTGAAACTGTGCCTAGAAAATCCAGTGAACGTATGGGGAAAATATTCAAATCATTCAGCTCAATTTTGATTCTTTAAACACAAAACTCTTCAGCACGCTTTATAACTCTAATAGCCCACCTACAACCTTATGGATCCCTGGGTTATTATATTTGAATACACTTCTACACCAGCTGTATCCCTGTGTCTGAGCTTTTTTCCATTAAATGACATGAGTAACATCAGTTGCAAATTCTTTGTCCTTTCCTCTTCACTCTAGGAAGGCATGGGTGTATTTTGTATCTAGAATTTTCCTCGTGTCTTGAGCACTTAAATTTGTCCACTTTTATCTGATGATTTCTAAACTGGATGGTTGATTTGGCAGATTGGAAGGAATCGCGACAGTAATTTTTACAAGTCTCAAAGTGGCAGGCAGGAGATGGCTTTTAAGGACTGTAGGAAATAAGGATAAATTTATCTCACAGTAGGCACTAAAGAATGGACATGGTGAGTACTTGGAAAAGTTTAAATAGTAGGTTGTATCTTCTTGAAGAGTCACTCAGATGTGAGGCCCTAATTTAAATAAAATAGGGCTTTATTGCTTCAGCTGTTTGAAAGATTTATTTTTAAAGTTCACCTGCTGCCTTCATGTTGGAGAAGGCAAAATCATTCACGCATTGGGATTGGATGACAGTTTTAAGGTCTTTTTTTGGTTCTGGTCTCTGACAAAACTTAGAAAGCATTGTCTCTTGTTCAGAGAAGCTTTTGCTTCCTACTCGAAGTTGCCTGGACCTCGGGATGAGTCTTGCCTTTGGTTCCTGGGAGATTGTAGCTGCAGGAGGACCCAGGTGAGGAATGCTCAGCTGCTCTGCTGTACCGAGCCCGCTGGGGAAACACGTCTTATGGCCACCTTGATTTGGCAGCTCTAAAGTGCCACAGGCTGAAGCAGGGATGAAACTGCACTACTGACAAAGAAATTGTGGAATGACCCTGGTTTTGCCCCTTTCCGTGTAATAGCAACATGTGATTTGGAAATAGTTAAGTGTTGATTTCATTGTATCAGTTCCTTATGCTGCACCTTTCAGTGTTAGGCACTTTTGTCTTCTCCTCTCTTCAACTTCCATCCTCGTGGTGTACAGAACTAAGGCCCTGGTGTGCAGTCCCCTGTAATAATAAATGTATCTGTCAGTCACCAGATTTGACTGAATTAGCATGTGAAAGAGTATTAAGTTACTGTGAGTGTTGTGATAATAGGCAGGTAGGTAGAAAAGAAGCACTCTGTAAATCAGAAAAACTGAGGAAAAAAGCAGTATTGCAAATTTTTCCATCAGTGAGCACTAAAGAAGTGGCCTTAGAAGTGCTCCAGCTATATTTAAAAAAACCCCAAACAATTAATTGTACTTCATATCAGATTCAATAACCAGAATCTGTAGGAAAGAAGTCCTCCTTAGTTTTGGGTTTTTTTGTACACAGCATTGTTATTAACTGTCAGTATGTTTATTATAGTAGTGCCTGCACCACAATCAAAATGGAACACGGGTTTGTGCTGTGTACTTAAAAAAAAATATAACTTTTAAATGTGTAATCATCTTCTATTTGCAGCTTTCCTCCTTTTCTTAGGAGAAAGGCCAGAGTATAAAGGCATTCTGTTATGGACAGTGCTATGGACTGTTACTTTGGAATTCTGGATTGAAAATCCAGAAATTAATGACAGCTTTTAAGAGCTCGGGAGACGAAGAACAGTCACATGTTTAGGTTCTGATCTACTGAGAACCACTTAACTTTGGCATGACATGTCATATTTTGATTGACTAATACTCTGGAATTCATAGAGGAATTCAGCTCAGACAGGGCCTTTGGAAATTTTCTTTAGCCCCTCATCAGGACCTGACGTGGTCAGGTTTTGACAGTGATCTCCAAACCTTTTTGACCATGTGCCCCAGCAGCAAAAAATTTTTTGAGCCTACCCCGATTCATGTATATTTCTTTATAAATTATATGCATGTAGTAATGTATTGATAAATATTTATGTACACTATAAAGCATACACACAAAAAACCCAGAGGTTGAGATAAAGATGAAAAAGCTATTTAAAAATATTTTTTATTAATCAGTGACACAAAAAATATTTTCTTCCCACAACCCAAAGGATTGTCTTGTGCACCTCTTGGGGTGTGTGCACCCTGCTTTGGAGACCACTGATCTATGGGGCTGAGATTTTGCAGCCTCTGGGCAACCTGTGCCTTTGCCACACTACAGTGTGAAGATGGTGGTTCTCCCCTTAGGACCAGGCAGACTTTCTAGTGGTGCAGCATGAGCTCATCTCTTCTTATGCTTCTGCTGTGTGCTTCCAACATGAGTTTAAGATTGCCCAAGGGAGTCACCATCCCTGGAGGTATTTAAAAGATGTGTACATGTGGTGTTGCGTGACATGGTTTAGTGGTGGACATGGGAGCGCTTGGTCATACTTGGTGATCTTAAAGGTCTTTTCCAACCTAGATGATTCTGTGGTAAGCATCCTTCAGGTAGTGGGATCCAGCCAGTAGGTGACCCCCTGGCTGTTCTAGTGCTCCTAGCTTATCTTTCACAGGCTTAAGCCCTGTAGCAGTCTTTCTGGTATCTCCCTTAGGCTGGAGAGGAGGTGGCTGGGAGGACGAAAACTGGATGTGGTATTCTAGATGTCACCTTAAAAATGCTAAGTAGTAAGGAATAATTGCCTCCCTTCAGCCCACTGGCTGTGCTTGTCTGCCAGTACAGCCCAGTATGCTGTTAGCCTTCCTTTCCAGAAGGATGTGTGCTGCTGACTCATGTTGTTCTACCTTGGTGATACAGCTGATTTTAATGCTGATGCGTTTTCAGAAACTATCCTTAAAATCAGCTGCTGGTCTCTTGGAGATGGAAACGCTGATCCTTTGCATGTGCAGAGGAAATGCACTGCCTAATGTTCCCAGCCTTGCAATATTTCTTAACCCTCAGTGAACAAGTGACTGAGTAAAAAGCAGAGTTGTAGATGTCTGTAGAATGAGCGCAATGCCATAGAAATGTTACAAAGACCAAATCTGAAGGCATTTAAGGATTGAGTTAAATTGTCATTGCAGTTCAGAACAGCAAACTTGCTTACTGAACTATTGAGTGGAACTTGGTCTTTGAGCCTTCATGTCATTTAGCATTTCAGCTTGTTAGTGTAATCCATGGTTTATGCCCGAAGAACATTAAGGAATGGATTACATTAGGAACTTTAGATATCAAAGCTGAAGCAAAGTGAAGGTAACCTTCAGAATAATCTTTCAAAGTCTTTCCAGATGATAAACAAAAGGAATGGCAGTTCACTTGGGCTGATGGGGTACACCTAGTTTGCTATTTAAGTTTCATGTAAAGCATTAACCTACCTACTTTGGCTGAAATCTCCAGAGACCTCGTACTTCCCTTGCATCCTAGGATGGCCTCAGTGCAGATTCAGAAAGATCTGTCAGCGGAGTTAACAATCGCAAATTACACTTGGAACGTCTCTCACTAGTTCAGAGTATTCAGTTTCAAGACAAGAAATGGTATGGCTGTTCCTGCAGCGGTTGTTGCTGTGCTGAGTCAGTATAGATTTCTAAATAACCATGCCTTTAATGTGCCACCAGTACAAAATCACTTCTCCACCACTGCTTCTGTGCTTAGCAACAGTGTATTACCTAGCTGTTCATCTTCAGGGTCATCTTCCTTGTCTGGTCCCTTTTTAATACGTCCATCAGAATCACGCAGTGAGTTGGCCTTAAATAAATCCTTAGATTTACCCCAGGTGTTATTTTACCCCTCCTGCATCCATCAGTTTTCAGTAGTGCAGTAGGCTAGTGAACTCTTTGTAGTGGCTCTACAGGCTGGACCTTACCTGTTGTCCAACTGCAAGTTGTTTTTCTTGTGTCCTTTTCAAGACCTTACTAAATCCTGAGTGTATTGGGAAACGAGGTGGAGTTGGGGGATAGTTAAATCATGCAGAGCATTTTTAGGTGGAGTAAGGCTGAAATTATGGTATGGACATGCTTTCCTTTCAGTATTTTCAAGAAGCTGTAGTCACTTGCACTGCTCTTTGAGTAGATACTAACAATTTTAAGTCAGCAAATTGGAGACAGAGCTTGTTAGGTTATTTCAGTAGAGATTGTAGTTATTTGCAGACAGATGCAGGGAAAATATCCTCGTTGGTATAACTGATACAGGCTTTTGGAGAGCTTGTGTTTGGCTGTCTGCTTTTATTATTCTGTCTTTCACAGGATGGAGTTCATTCTCTTTTTGTTGTTGTTGTAGAAAGAATAAATTTATGTTTATGTATTAAAACCTTTTGTTAAGCCTAGCTTTTTAAACTGTTCATGGCCATTTTAGTGGAGTAAAATGACTCTTTTATCACTGTCATGGTTTGTCATTTCCAGACTTCTTTCTTTTTTGTTTTGTTTTTAGCTCTTCTTCCCCCTTCTTTATCCCGAGAGCTGAGTTAACAACATGTTTTTGTGATGAGAAACCAAGATCTGATACCTTCCCTTCCTATTGGAAATTCACATGCTCAACATCTCAGTATTTACTGTTAATATTTAAGGGCCTGTCCACTTTAAATCCATGTAATATCTGTTCTGTGCTTTCATTGAAGAGAAATATTATGTAATGCCAAATAAGGTTTAAGATTGTTTTTCCAGTTCTCTTATTAGTACCTTTATCAGCAGTATCTGTCACCAGAAGATTCTCATCAAGCTAATTGGATAAGCTTTTTTTCCATCGACTGTACTTGTCTTTGAATTATTTACAAATTACATCCAGTGTTGAGTATTCACTTTATTTGGCCTCAGAACGCTGTTTGCTATCAGACCTAGATTGTCCCCTTCACTCTTTTTCAATACTGTATTTAATGCAAGACTTCTATTTCTTCCAGACCTCTGAGACTTTCCCAGGAGTCAAGTTACTTACAAGTCTTTTTCAAAGCTCTGGGTAAATAACTTCTTCCAGAAGTCTTGACTGCAAGCTGAATCCTCCGATTTAAAAGCTGTTGGCCGTGTCTATTTGATGCCCTTGCATCAAATGTGATATAATGGCATTTATTTCCAGGTTATGCTTATTGAGCATTTCTGCTTATTTTGATGCTAACCTTTTGTCTGTTTTATCCGACTGCTTCTGCCAGAGTACTTTTTCTTCTCAAATTCCTCTCCGTGTCTCTTTGTCCTCATATCTAAAAAGAAAAGGCATGTACAGCTGGTGGACATGCCACATCTTACTGCCTGACCATGTTACGTGCACTGCTTTGTCCAGATTGCTGCCCCTTGACTACTGATAGGGAAGAGGCTTTTTGACCTTTCCTTAGTTTTCAAAACTAGTTCAGTGGCATTGCAGAGAAATCTAATATTGTATTGTCAAGAAAGCATTGATTTATTTTTTTACTCCCTAGATTGATTACGCGGTCTGACAGGTAGCAATTTTATTATTGTTGTAGAGGGTGTCAGGAATATCACTATACCTAGTACCTCCTGTCAGGGTTTATCGATGAGCAGTGTGCTTCATCTCCAGAATAAATCAAAACTCTTGGATCCAGCCATGGAATTTAGCCGTGTCCCAGCTAAGGCACTGAAGACTGTGTGCCAAAGGTGAGCTACCCACCTAAGCGCTTGGGTGCGTGTGGGAACCTAATTTTTGTACAAATCAAATCACTAAACAGCTCTGCCAGAGCCTGGCTGAATGAGACCAAAGGTAAGGTATGTCCACGGTGCTCCTGTCTTGGAAGGGCTGAACAAGTTGTGATGGTTGTATTTGAGTCAGTTAGGGTTCTGTTCAGTTCTCACTGGTGCCCAGCTTGATGGATGTGTTTTGATTTATGCCTAATAAATGGTGATAGCACTGAGAGCATCGTAAGTTATGAATTCAGTTAAGGCACTGTGTGTGATAAAGGAGGATAGTGCTTGCTTATGATAGAAACTACTCATTAGTGTGGTGGCTTGGGAATAATGAGCTGTGTTCAACCTCAGGCCACCTTAGTCTGGAAGCACGTTGTGTGATACCTTGGAGTATTGGAATTACCTTTCTGTCTGTGACACTTTAGATAGGAGCAGAAAATGTTTGGAGCTGTAAGGTCAAGGGCTGGTGCAAGAACAAGCCTGGTTGTAGCTGTTGTGGGAGGAGGGGTGCCTTCTATCTCACCTCTGCTTCCAGGCTGTGCATTCCTTTTACATTAAATGGTCATTGAATAATATCCTGGGAAGCTTACCATCAAATTTGCTAGCTTGAAAGATGATCCAAGGAGCTTTCATCAGCCCTCTGCCACCTGCAGAAGTGCTGGGGACTGACTGTAGCCTGGAGGATTTTTTGATGAGTGGGAAAGCTTTTAAAGTGAGGTAGGAGTATAAAACTCTGTCCTCATTGCTTGGGAGACTAATGAGTCTGGCTAAGCAGGTATAAATGACTTGGCATAAGAGGTGATGAATTTTTAAGTGATGAGAGTTAGGCTTCAAAGTCTCTTAACCTAGAGGGATTTTTTTTTTTTCTTCCCCAAACTTTTATCTTTGCAGAGTAAACCAGGAAAGTAAATGAAACCTCGAATTCCAGATTTTTTTTTTTCCAAGTTCATAGTTTTATAGCAGGACAACCATCAGTATGGGAATAGCCAAGTCATTCTAAACATGCGTGAGAGACTTGCAGTGTGTTGCTAATGCAGCTTCTAGAAAATAGGATGTCTTTGTTTTGCCTGAGTTGTCTTACACTGACAGCACTGTCCTACAGATTTCAACCTGCAGCAGATGCACAACACCATCTGCCTTTGAGGGACAAACAACTAAAGGCAATCAACTGGGTGGGATGGAGAGAACTGAGTAGTAAGCTGTAACAGCAGCTCTTGAAGTCAACCAAATATTATCTTTAGGACTTGGTACCAAAGTCAGGGTCATTAAGGTGACTTTATCACTCCTTGAATTTTACTGAGCATCTCTTCATTTAAAGTAAGTTACTAGTAAGCCTCTGTTTATAAGCAGACAGTGTGTCTGTCTTAAAGGTTTAGAAGCTTGGAGAGAGTTTCATTAGCCAGATGATAGCAAGGCAAAGCTATAACCCCCCCTTGTAACATTACTGACTGTTGGACTGTGGAACTTCAAAATTGTATCTACTTATTTTCACCAAAGTACTGTAAGTGCTGGCTGAGAGAGGCAGTTGTGCTTTAGAAATACTTATTCCTGGCTTAATCTTTATGTCTATGTTTATGTTAAACACTTTTCAGTTGCAAAATGTGATTAACTTGTGGGAATTCTGAATGTGCCATTCACCTCTAGTGAATTCTTTCCATCTGTCCTTCTGTTTTGTTAAAAAAGATCAATTTCTCAATTTTTGTTGATCTAATTTTATTTTATTTTTTCATTTCAAAAGCTAAAGTGTACTGATCTTGGCTGGGATGGAGTTAAGACCAGCACACTAAACCAGTATAACTCAGGGAGCAATTTACTTATTTATCCATTTAAACAACATGAAATACAATTTCCAAAGCAGCTTATAAGACTTGCAAAATGTATTTCCAGCATGGAAAAATGGTAATCTTTGACTTTTCTGGTCTTAATTCTTCCATCCAGTCTTCATACAGCACTAACACACAAAATATGATAAAACACATTACTTATGACTTGTTAATGTAATTGAAAGGAATGCTTGGCTGAATCCTGCTTTCTGTTATGCAGTTACTTGACACTTATCAGAGTTGAAGTGGATCACTGCTTTCATGGGCCTCTTGCCTGTGTGGCTTTTTTCTTGTCATCAGATTTCATATAAATTTACAGTGTGTGCTAGTGAGAGCTTTTTCTTGGTAGAGTTATGAGGATTATAATTTTGTATGCAGGTATTACCTTCCTTCCTCTCCCCCTGCCAAGTTGTTTTAGCTGCTGGCAAAGCTGTTGAAGGGCCACTGGTTGTCAAAATGACAAAGCTTTAGTTCTAATACATTTTACATACGTTTTCTAATGCATTAATCCAATACATTTTAAAAGTAAAAAAATGCCAGGTTGTGCAGAAGGATTTTTTCTTAATTTGTATCTCACTTGGACATTCCCTAGTAACTAGTTGTTCCTAAAGTAAGTGTCCAGTTCCTTATAATAGTAAAAAAAGTGGTTTGATGGGAGGGGAGAAAAAAAGAAATAAAGAAACAGTGTCCCTGTTTGTGGATCTCAGGTTTTTACCAGTTTCATATAAGCAAGAACAATATATATACAAGTTCCAAGGCAACTTCTCCCACCCCCCCTTTCCCCCGTAGTCATTTTACCAGCAGTGCTACTCAAATTTAGACAAAAATCTTGGTTTACAATCCAAGGTAAAAGATTCAGGTTGGTTTGCTCCAAGGTTGTGATGTGTGGTCTTCTAAGATTCAGCCACTAGAGGGGGTCTAAGCCACCCTCTGTGTAAATAAGGCTTGCATGGGATGGCAAAACACATCTTCAGGTTGACATGATTATGGAAACGTGCTTTATAAATGTGCCTAGTTTCATATTATGTTTGTTTGTTTATTTATTAAGTGGGGCTGTTTTTAAGGGTTATTATTCAGAAATATTTCTACAATTTAACCATCTGAGTAACTTTTTGTTGCAGGTGATCTTGTGAATTAGTGTACCATCAATGATGGCAGAACATCCACCGTTACTGGACACCACTTCGCTTATAAGTAGTGAAATCCCTCTTCTAACTTCCCCTATTGTTAGTGGAGATGGAGCACAACAGGTAAGGAAACTTCCTTATCTTGGTGTTTGGTTTGGGGTCTTTTTTCCTTCTTCCAACAGCATCTTTGACATAATTACACTGTAAAAGATGATAATCCTTCACCTGGAATATTTTTGTGCAGCTTTGGTCATGCACTTGTTTTAGAAATTGAAGTGAAAGAAGAACTGGTGCAGAGGAGAGATTTGTAAAGGAACATGAAGCAGTAAATCTGTCTTGCAAAAGAAAATCTTTGTTTTAATAAAGACTCAAACATGACTAGACAATTTGGCAGCTCTCTGGTTGAGGGTACACTGTCCCTTCATCCAGGTCCTTGGTGAAGATGTTGAGTAAGACCGGACCCAGAGCTGACCCCTGGGGAACACCACTGGTTACAGGTTGCCAAGTGGACTCTGCACCACTGATCACAACCCTCTGAGCTCT
>JANHFX010020679.1:42633-59919 GCA_027560015.1 Chloroceryle amazona | reverse complement strand
CTTTAGTTTACACAAGCTAAGGACTGCATACGCTGCGGGCTGCTGTGGCTTTTAGTTTTCTGAACTCTTCCCAAGACTGCTTCTATCAGCTGACTGTTTTGATTGACCTGATATAACCTGAAATTACCTGTATAGCTATGTTCCTGTATCAAGAGTAAAGTGAGTCTTGCAGAAGAGCAGGCTTAACTGACTGTTGCCCTTTACTGTGTGTACTGGTTAGAACTCTGCATGATTGGGATTGTCCTTCCAAATGACTATGCAGCTTCAGAGAAATGATGATGCTAAAGCTATGTCATTATATTTTGCTCATCTGTATGTGCTGTCTGTCTCCAGACAGGTAGCAGCATTGTGATTTATCATCATGCTCTGGTAAGTAATTTCACATTATCGGTATCACGACAATGTTGCTGCATCTCTGGTTACTGTGCTCCTTGTCACACTGCTGATGTTCAAGATGTGGATCAAGAGCTTTTTGTTTCTGGTTTTGTTTTGTTTTGTTTTATTTCAACTTTAAATACACTGGTTTGGGTGTCTGCGTCTGAATTCTGGGTCATTTCATCAAAACCCAACTCTGTAACAAACATACCGTTCCCCACTGCAGAGAGAACAAATTTCAGGTGACTGAATGGGACTCTCAGTAACCAGGGTAACTTTAATGCAGGCATTAAGCCTTGGCATATAAGCCACACTTCGCATCTAGCAGCATGGTGAAGAGCTACCCTGGTGCGGTTTGGTTCTGATTCAGGTAATGTTTGCTCGACTGTTTTAATTGTGATTAGCGTTCTACTGCATCTGATAATGCAGTTCATCTTCTGTAGCGTGCTGTGTATCATTCATTTGTCTAATGGGAAATTAATCTACTAATGCTTTGCATGTTTACAGAGAGAGGGAAGCCTTAAATTTCTTTCAGTGACTTGCCTGGTGTGTTTCTTCTGTAGTTGAATTCTCCACAGAATACCCTTGTTATTACCTGCAAGGTAAACAGAGAGTAGATTGGTTGCTTACAGCACAGTAAATCCCTTGAGAGGCTTGCTAGCATGAGGAAGATCTGATTCTCTCTTGATTTGTTTAAATTCAGAAGTAGCTCCCTTGAAACCGGCTGAGTTAACATACTGCAAAATTTCAGAGAATGAGGGAGTGGGAGACCCAGGTTCTCTGTCGTGAGAACAGTAATTATAGTAGTTGGCCTACTGTGACGAGTTTGGGAAGATGGCAGAAATGTTGCTGTCCAGGCTGGGTGGGAGGTTTCTGTGTCTGGAAACATGACATCAATCAGAAGAAGTGGAATTTATCCACCTCCCTCCCAGAGCACAGAGCTACCCCTTGCTGTTCCTCCTCGCAGCAACCAGGGTGAGGGTGACCTGCACTCGTGATCCTCCTGCCCCTGAAAATTAGAAGTTTCCTACAGGATGCTGTGTCTGCACCGAAACCGGAGAAGGGTCAAGAATGCTGAAGCTCTTAACATTTATGGTGGCCTTCCTGCTCGTGTTTTCACAGGCCAGATATAGGCCTAGGATTTCATCACTGCTGCATCTGCAGCAGCCCCTGGCATGGTGGTCTCATTTACAATAAAAAGTCCTGCTTACTAGGTTTGATGGATGTTACTAGGGGCAGTGCAAAGCCAGAACATAGCTGCTGGATCCTAAGAGTCAAGCGTCACAAGCTTTTTTTATCATGCAAAATGATAAAAAAATTAGTCAAGAGAAATTTCATCCACCTGTGCCAGAAGTGTTGTTTTATTCATTGCTTCCCTGTAGATCAGTAACTGGGGCGCCATCTAATGTGATTTGGAAGGTAAAGTTATGTGATGAGCTGCTCCCAAGAACTGCAGGATCTTCTAAATATTCGTATGTCAGAGGCTGGTTGACTTTCCTCCCTCTGGAAATTAGAACTCTCTTGAAATAGCGGAATCATAGCGGCACAGAACTGAGGTGAAAGTCAAGCTCAAAATTTCCTCATATCCTCCAGGCTTGGGTTTGGGAAGGTTGTTGTTTTCATACTCTGCTTGTTCTGAAGCTGTTGCACTAGAAGATCTGCCCGAGGGCCGGCGAAGCTGCACGGCAAAGCAGAGCAGCTGCGTTTCGGGAGGGCTGAGCTGCCAGGTAACGCAGTGGACAGCCGTCTGCCTTACCTGTGGACCACGCAAAGCCTCCCGCAGCAGAGGAATGCACCCAGCTAGCAACAGCTCTCACCACTGGCCTCTCCCAGTCCTGTGGCATCCTTCAACCTGTGCAGAGGTGATTGCAGCTGAGTAACTGGAAGATAATTAAACCAAGTTTATTTTTTTGATGGATGAAAAATGTTCTTCTGGATCAAGTAAGTCTGAGCCTAGAATGCTCGAGGTACTGTACATCCCTCAGTTTTTCCAGTCACACAGGACTAATCACATTTGTGGTCCAGTTCAGCAGTTTGGCTGATGGAACACTGCTAGATCCCTTTATTATTATTAATGTTACTATGTTTTGAATTGATTCCCCAGATTAGAAGTAGTCAGTGTATTACTTTATGAAATAGAACTATGCTTCTTTACTGAGCAGAGGGTTTTGAGATCCGGGGGATCTGCTCCTCCCTTTCATACACCACAAGAATGCCTTATGCTTTAGACCCAGCTGCCGACAAAGCACCGCGAAGCTTCTCGCTCACCCCCCTGCGGTGGGGTGGGGAAGAGAAAATACAACGAAAGGCTCATGGGTCAAGACAAGGACGGGGAGGAACCACTCCACAGTTATGGTCACAGGCAAAACAGACTGG
Source organism: Chloroceryle amazona (assembly GCA_027560015.1). Taxonomy (NCBI): domain Eukaryota; kingdom Metazoa; phylum Chordata; class Aves; order Coraciiformes; family Cerylidae; genus Chloroceryle; species Chloroceryle amazona. Next base: position 57,168 of record JANHFX010020679.1, on the reverse strand, counting down.
ATTTGGGGAAAAATTGATTTTATTGGCAGCAAGGTCAGCAAAGAAGGAGGAGAAGGAACTTCCCATGAGGTCACGGCCTCCTTTGGGTGCATTTCCCTGCTCCGGTGCCGGGTGTTCCCCAGGCTGCAGGCAGGAGTCAGTTCCACTGGTAACACCGCGGGCTGCAGGGGCCAGCCTGCCATCACCACGGGCTGCAGAGCAACATCTCCTCCCTCTCCTCCTTCTTCGCTGACCTTGCTGCCCGCACAGTTGTTTCTCTCACATCCCACTCCTCTCTCCACCGCAGGCTTTCCTCCTTCTTAGGTTATCACAGAGGTGCTGCCACTACTGCTGACTGGCTCAGCCTTGCCCAGAGGCAGGTTCAACTTGCAGCCAGTGAATCTTCCAGCAGCTTCTGACAGGAGCCAGCCACCCCTGTAGCCACTCCCCCACTACCAAAATCCTGCCAGACAAACCCCAATACAAATGGAGCAAAAGCTGAAAGGAATCAGAGAAGGATGCTGCAAACTCCAGTCACTCTGAGGTCACTGCCTGGAGGGCCACTGGGGCAGCTTTATTTCCCAGTTAGAAGCAACAAAGAGGAGGCACGGGGATGTTCTCTTCAGCTGGCAGAAAGGGCCATCTTTCCTCTGTTAGCAGAAAAAAAGATTCTCTTGTCCTTAGAAACTGCCCACATAGAGGTTGTAGTCACCCAAGCACATTGGATAAGTAACCAAAGAATGAGCTTGTGGGAGCAGATACCACTGAGATCTTTCTTTGCCAGGCCAACTGAATACCTCTGTTGTGGTTGCTTCTGATTCATAGCATGAGCTCGGAGCATCCGAGATAAATGAGAAGCACACAGCACTCAGAAAACCTGCTGCTGATTTGCTCTCTCCCTCACCGTTGCCATTGCTACAGAACCCATTTATCAGTGCCCTGGCAGGGAACACTGCTAACTTCTTTCCCTTTTTAATCCGGCTTCCCCCACAAACAATCATATGTTTTACTGTCTTCTGAGGGCTGCAGCAGCCAGGTGATGGGAGGGTTTCATCCGTTATGGCCGTGCCAGTCTGCTGGGCTAACCCACAGAGGAATTTCTGCTTCAGGTGCTTCCTGCAGTCCATGGGCAGATGAGTCACTTCCTGCCAGCCATGATCTTCTTATCGAGCACTTGCCTCTCTGAGTTCAAAATCTAAGAATATAAAAACACGGCCCATGTGTCTTCTCCAGGTGGCTATAAATACCTACACCGAACCAGTTATTGTCAAATACAGTGGGATTTTATTAAGATGTGGTTTATCTTTCAAGCCTGGCTCCCAAAAGGTGAATATATATGTTGCTGTCTTAAAACCCAGTTGGACCAAACCTTTGAAGTCACTGGGTCTAGCAGCACATTGGTCAGGTTCTCATGTGTGAGCAGCAGGGAAATGCTTGGTTGAAACCAGATTACATCCTGGCAGAGGGGGACAAGATCCCAGTGTTACTGGCAGCTGTCCCATCGTGGTGTTCTCCTGGGTGGCCCATGCAAACGTGCTGGTGAGTCAAAGGGAAGTAGAAAGCAAGAACCCCAACACTTTAATTGTATATTTATATTACTTATTTGCATTTTTGTGTAAAAAAAATGCTTCATCATAATTCTTTTAATCCTTCTTCATGGCACTTATTCTGGGGAAGGCACAGCCTTGGCTGAAATGAGACTGGACTTAGTGAGACCCGTGGTCCTTCAGGTTAGGACCCCAAGTAGGATATTGTAGACTGTCATGAGGTAGCTCTGCTTCATGCCAGAATCGCTCCCTGTTTGCCAAGACTTGGGAAGGCAGAGCTGTGAGCCATCGTTCTCTGTGCTTACCTACACCACTGCTGGCACCGGTGGTGATGGTGACGTAATTACCATCAGGGGGTTGAGTTCCTTACTGGTTTTGTATAGATTTGTATATACTCCATTTTATTATTACTATTTTTGTTTTCGTTGAGGCTGTTGTATCTTTCTTTTCTAATTGATAAGTCTCTTGTTCCCTTTCTCCTCCCCTCTGGGGAGGGAGAGGGGTTACCAGAGTGGCTGTTGTAATCTAGTGCACTGCCTTGACCCTAAATCAGGACACTGTTGGTTTTAAAATTCCTTTAATTTTAAAGATCTCTTTAGTACTTGTCACCCATTTGTTGTAGGCACCGCTGCAGAACTGCATTTAAGACAAACGGTGCAATCAATAGATGCTTAGGTGAAACTTCCCCAAAATAAGAAGACAAGAGGGAAAGGAGCTATTTTTCTGTCCAATTTTCTTCTGTTTCTTCTGGTTCTGACCTCTTTTAACTTCAGCTGTTGAACGGTTAAGTTACACTTAATGATCAGCTCCGATCCCTTGGGATCATGTCAAATTCTTCCTAGAGACAGCAGGATATGTGAGTGTTTGTTACCTTTCGGGTCTTACATCACTCACAAGCACAAAGCTGTGTTTTGTGACCTTCTTACAGGCCAGTCTTGCCAGAGCCCACTGACAGTGCTTTGTCAGACATGGCCTGGGGCTGCTGCCACTGGTTCCTTACCAGCAAACAGGGCAAAGCTCCGCGTGGACCAGTTGGCTTGTTGCTTGTGTTATTCTCAGGACAGTAGTTCGAATGTCACGATTCTTGTCGGGTCCGTAGGCCAATGTGTTAACTATCATAATGTGATGTGCACCGGGACTACAAAACCAAGCGCACGAAAGCCAAAGGCAAGGCAAAGTCAACACAGACTGAACTGAAACTTCTCACTCGTGGATGCAATGTGAGCAGATCTCCCAAGTGAGGACATAAACCATCACGTTCTAGAGGGAATGTATTTATTGATCAGAAGATGAGGTAAACAGAGTATTAAGTGCTCTGTATTTCATGTGCATGAGGCAATAGCTTCATTAATAATGAATGCTAATTATGTCACCTCCCTTAAGTATCTGGTATTCCTTGACGTATCGATAGAAGAATGTTAAGTTTCGAGGAATAGCACTGTCCTTCACTGAGTAAAGAGCACAGCTATTTTAGAAAAGGTTTATTACCAAGGTTGGTTATTCTGAACAAATACACGTAATTACAACTGCATACAGGGCAGTTGAGGATAGAGGATATACGCAGTAGTCGATGCACAGCAAATGCTTACAGCGTAATCATGCTAATATTACTGTAGAAATACACTGTATTACTGCAGTGCAACGTAGGAAGAGATGTCCTTCGGATATCTTAGATCCTTTTCAATCGGTAACATTTCCTGACTTGATCTCGACAGTCATGAGATAGTTGCAATAAGATTATGTAACAAGGTGAGGAAACAATTGTACATGTCATCAAAGTCCCCAAGAGAAAAGCTCAGGCAGGTAAAACCTACGTGACTGTGATTGCTCACTAGGTGTTCGGCATCTTCTGAGTAGCAGAGATCATGTCCCTAATCACTCTGTTGCTACTGTCAACATTGATGTAACTCCAAAGTCCCTGGCTCCTGTACTCCCTGGAAGCAGGGGTGAAGAACAGTGAAAGCTGCGGGTTCCCAGATAGAATCATCTCCATGTTCAGCAGCATCCTCGCATTGTTCATCTTCACTGCCAAATGCTGGGTCAGTGAACGACACATTTCCAGAAACGTTACTTGTCTTTGTTTTCCTTCTCCATTCAGGGCACCTACTCGCTACAAGCCATTGTTCATCTGTCAGAACAGAAGATCACACAGAAGGGAAGCAACACCTCTGGACCTTTAGCGTGAGAGAGACTAGTCAGCACTCTGAGAGGTGCACCTGCAGTTCTGCTTCTAGCCCATCTCAGCGCTCCGGCAGCCATGGTCTAGTTCAAGGCAGCGTGCGGCTTCACTCCCACTCTACACTACTGGTAGGATGGCAGCTCTACTCCACTCCCCCTTTCGAGGAGACATGGAGCTGTAAAAATGCCTGTCTTTGAATGCCAAGGTGTCTGCGCGCTAGAACCATGACTATTGAAGAGGTTCTGTCAGGAAACAGAAGGCTAGCTGCTAGGAGAGAGCGCTACCCACGAGCAGCTCCAAAATTCTGTGCAGTGGAGAGGACCCCAAATCAACAGGGGATGTCGCTTGACACGGCCACTCGCACACCAGTGTAAGCAGTGAGCTGCTCCGGCCTGTCTGTGGATCTGGCCCAACACTGCACTGCCAGGGAAGCTGGCGTACGTGTGCTGAGGAGCGGGCAGCGCAGCCTCGGTGCAGCTCCTAGAGTCGGGATGTCCATCAGTTGTACTTACACAAGCAGTCGCAGCTTCCATCTTAGCAACACCTAAAGCTAGTTCCGACCATGGGAAACCTCAGAACTATTAAACAGGATGGCTACAGACTACTGCAAACACCGAGAATCACCTAGGATAAACTCCCCCTAAACTAAGGCAAGTTAACTTCTCTTTTTTTGGTAAAAAATATTTTTTATGGTGTCTGGTTTGCAGTTTCTGAGTATTTATGCCTGACAGCTCTGCTCTACTATCTAGCTAGTGTTTAACAGCACACTGAAATAGCTTTGTCTCGATTCAATAAATAACAAAGACTCAAGACAAAACGGTTTTACAAACACGCCGTAAAATGTTAGGAAGATTGAAAACTTGAAGTCACTGGTCTAGTGGGTCACTGCAGTTTCTGCAGGAATCAAAAAGACACTTTCCAGTGACTTCAGTGGGGTGATTTTCTAATGAGCTTCACAAGACTCAGCTCAGCAGCATATGTTGATGGGTCCATTACCCAGTTATCAATATTCAGAACCAAGTAGCCTTCTAATCTTCTGAAAGAAATCTTTTGTTCAAAAAACCCAGCGCTAAAAATATACTGTTCTCTCAGTGAACATAGAGGAAATAGAAGGGCTTATTTTCTCCTATATTAGTGATTATTATTTAAATTGCTGTACAGTTGGAAGTTCAAAGTTCCCTCTCGAAGCACCTCACGGTGGTGTGACTGGAAATGATGCTGTAATGCCATGTCATGATTAGCTTTGGGATGATCCGTCCGTTACGCGCTGCCTGGATGTACTCAGCTGTTCCTGTACCTGCACTGTGGCTCTCCCGTTGGGATTTCATCAGCCCCACCGAGGGGCTGTGCAAACACATATATAATATCCAGAAATAGAGAGAAGCTGTGTAGAGAATGAATGTAAAACCCTATACCTGCTTTCTTTGCGGTGTCTGCTTACGCACAGTGTTTTCACAAGCGCCTTCTCCCTGCTTGACTTTGTTTCTACGGGCAGTGAGACCTCTTCGAGCAGCAGTCACACAGCACGAGTGCACGCGTGAGGAGTTCACGGGAGAACACAGCGACGGGGCCGCGTGCTTCCGCAAAACACGCGTGTGCACGCGCATTCACGAGTCCTGAAAGTAGCCCGAGAGGAAGAAACCTTGGCAGAGGGATGTCAGGTTTGTCTCCAGTGCGGGACCAGCTGGGGCAGACACGCGTGCTGGTGGGCACGGTCCTACCTTTTCCCTTTGATGCAGTAATGCATCCGGAGCAGCCGTGGGAGAGGGGGAACAGCAGTGAGCCAAAGTTGATGTGGAACCAGCAGAGGGAGCTCCGAAACGTGAATTCGCCTTTTGCAGCCAGAAACGCCGCCGGGAGCCAGCCCAGCCTCGTGAGAAGCACGCGTGGGTCACCGGGCACGGCGGCTGCCAGCGCTGTGGCTTCCCTGCTCCAGCAAAGTGATGGCACCTCACTCGGGGCAGCACTGCTCTCCTAAGATGCTTACAATAGCAAAGGAGACGCTGAACTCTACCGTAGCGTGCGTGTTACACGTCAGCTCTGCTGCCCTTATTGCTAATCCACTGCACTTCCAGTAAGCCACGACGAGCAGCCGGCCTGTGACACTAAATGCTCCTTTCCAAACGGAGATACGGTGCCTCGACAGGGTGCCCTGCCCTGGGTCACAACACATCTGCTTATTTTTAGAACCAGTACCAGAATGACAGCGGCCAGGACACCGAAGGGACAGAGCATGGAGCCAGCTATGGGACACTTTATTAAAGGTGGCCCTGCTCACTGCAGGGGGTTGGACTGCGACCTTTAAACGTCGCTACCAACCCGAACGTTCGGTGATGCTATGATTCTGTGATCAGGCCAGCAAACTGGATACCTCCCTGGCACAGACTCACGTGGACCTGGACCCTTTTGGCATCATGCCTTCCTCAGCTCAGGGTAAGAAACTGTCCTGGCCAAGGAGAAATGTGACTGGAAATCATTTCACTATCAAAATCCAGACTGAAAATCAGCAGGGTTGTGGAATGAGCTGGCCAGGCACTTCCCAGATCTCTTAGCTACATGTAGTCAAGGACTGCTTCTACCTTAATTATTCCTTGCAGCAAAAGGCACCGGAGACAAGCGAAACACCCTCTCAGAGCAACACATCATCACCGAGAGCTGCGTGATCGAAAGTGCCTTGTCAGCAGCATCCGAGGCAGAGATGGTTTGGTACCTCTCATCCTTCCCTCAAGAACATACACCCCAACACGAGCATTAAGCTGATTAGCAGTAGCTTAATTGGTAGCAAACCAGGTTTGAGCTGAACGCTCTTGGAAACTCTGTCTTGAGTGACTTTTTCTCTCTGGGAAACAGAAAACAGTGCTTTAGTCTCATTTGTTTTTACTGATAGCAGCAGACAGTCTTTCTGAATTACAAACAAACAAGCAGCTTTGACCGGTACTACACCACCAGTAATTTCCAGTACCTGTTAAAAAGACCTTTTGGAGATTTCTCTCGCTCGTTTCTCTGATCATTGCAGTGGTTTTGCCATCTTCCCCGTGTCATATGCATTTGCTAACCCCCTTCTTCCCGTTTCAGACAATAGTGACACACTTCCTGTAACCGGTGCCACTTGTATTTCTTTGCTCCTGGTTTCTGGTGCAGTATCTCCCAGTCCCCACCTTTTTCCATCAGGCCATGAATTTCTGGCTAAGGAGACTGTTACATAACCTTGATGCTTCCCCACCTTTCGAATGCTGCTTTGGTGGGTGATTAAGACTTCACAGAATTCAGCCACCTTTCTCCCTCCCTCCTTCCCTCCCTTATGGAGGACACCAGGTAGTGATGAGAGTTCATCCAGCAGCGAGAACCGGTCTTTGGGGATAGGAGCTGTCAAAGCTTTTGTCAAGCAGGGACAGTAGGTTCACCCTGAAGCTCCAGTATCTATCTGTATACAGCCCTTGATTGTCTTTAACATCAGTCAACAGTTTCTTAACCAAGAGGCCTCTGCAGCTCTGTTTGCAGAGCACGTCCACACTCAGGCGTGGCCTGAAGCTGCAGCAGGGCCTGGGGAGCCCACCTGTGCCTGGCACTTCAGCTGCGGTTCCACCGATTTGACATCACCTCCAGGAGGAAGCCTGAGGGCACTGCAGAGCTGCCCACCAGCAGATACCTACGCAAAGTCTGGCGCACGTGCTTTGAGCCCGGAGTTCAGCAGTCAGTGACTACAGAGACGCTGTGAAAACTTCATCACTGAAGGTGTCAAAAACCAATTAAACAAACATTAGCCTGTCTTGGGGCGGAACAGTGCACCTCTGGGGTCGCTCCCGAGGGCTCCTCCTCTGGCACCACCAGGAGGGCAGAAGGCACGCGTTGCGGGCGTCTAGAGGTAGAGAAGTGAGCCGGTGTGGGTAGAGCTGCAGGTCTCCTGTGCCTGGCGCTGCGTAGCTGCCAGCTCTACGCCTCCTACAAAGAAGGGCATTCGAGCTGTGGATTTTAAACAGTTCATTCTGCATTCACTGAGCAATCTGCATTCTGAGACAAGGAGCTCTGTTTCTGCTCGCTGTTCAGGACTCAGCATGAAGAGAGAATGTGAGTGAAATAAAGTGCTTTATTTCCCCATATATCTAAGTTAAAATGGTCCTCCTAAAAGCTTTCTTAGTAGAAATTGTTGAGTGACGGTCATGTTAACTTCAGAGGTCTAATATTAAAAGATGAGTTCTAGAAAGTGCCCTGTCTAGTTTGCAAAGAAATTTCAGGGCTTTGATCTAAACATCATACAGCTGCTTTAAAAAAAATAAATTGAGACAAAGATCTTTATTTTTATCTCTAGTAAAAACATTTGCTTCGTGAACTGAGAGTTCACAAATTGGTATTGCTGATAGACTCTCGGTCCAAATTAATTTTACTTCTTCATCCAAACTGCCACCATCAGAGCCTCTTAACTGTTCTGTTTGAGATGTCTAAACCAGGCAAACGTTACAAGAAATATCTGCTTCCTATTGCTGCCAAAGAACCGCCACCCTCCCTAAACTGAGAGTGTTTGTGATGCCAGAAAGCTAATAAGGTCAGTTTAAATCGTACAGAAGATGAACATTAAATGTTTACTAAATTTAACTGTCTGTTTCTGGATCTGGAACGTCTGTTTGCTAGGACAGAGTAGGAGCAGAGGCACTGAGCTTTAAATTAATCACAATTTGACCGAAATGCCTGCAGAAAACAAAGTGGCAGCCAGAGTGTCAGTATCTCTCCCTAGCTAAATGATAAGGCCAAGCAAAAGCTGAGGGAAGGGATGGCTTTCAGAACGGACACTCTGCTAGCATTTAGATGGCTTGTTCTGGATGTACTTTGGAGCAACTGCTGGATAAATCATAAGAAAGGTTGCGTGAAGGAGCATGTCTGAGGTGCATGCAACAGGAATTCGCAGGAGTTAGTTGGGTACCTTCAGCTGTGTCTAAATGATGGGGCGTGGGAGCACCTTCTAGGTCCCGGGTCTAGGCACATGCCCCAAAGGCATCTCATCTTTGACCTGAACACACACCATCCCTTTTCCCTAAGCCCTATGCTCACTTGCATAGGAAAAATGGGGCTGCACACCCCAGGAGGCAGCAGCGTGAGCTTCTGGAAGGAACTCAGCTGTGAAGTCAGGAGAGCAGGATGTGCTGTAGAGCATACCTGGCCCAGAGCCTCGACAGCCTCTTTGCCACTGGGATTCACAGCCCCAAGTACTTTCAGGTTATCAGTGTGCAGGCCACCACCTCACCTTATTTCCAGAAGAAGTTATGCACTCCTCTTGCAACATAAGGATTAGAGAACTCCCTCAGAAAGTCAGACCTTGATTAATAATATTCATCCTTAAGATTATTCTTATACAGTCACTGACATCTCCACCACTATTTTTTGCTTTTGGGGGAGATAAGGTTGACGCTTAACAGTGCCTTGCTTTTCCTCCCCAGCATGGCCAAAGTTTGATGAGCCCACTGAGGGGAAAGTGACTACACCAGGAACCTTTTGGTTCGTTACACATGAGGGAAATCACGGGAAACTTGTCTTCACTGCAGCCCGTAATATCTTGGGGTGTGAAAAGTTCACACTTTGACTTTTGGCTCGTGTTGCAGAACTTTCTGGTGACAAAGCTGGCCACCTTCTGCGAGGAGAACAGAGAACTGGTGGGAAACAGACTGGAAAGGAAAAGTGCCTCAATACCAGCTAAGTGTAGTTTTAAAATCTTGACAAAAGCAGTGAGGATAGCAATTGCTATGTGATGAGTGCTAGGACAAGGAGCAATGTTTTCAGTTGGGAAAGGAGAGGTTTAGACTGGATATTGGAACAAAGTTCTTTAATCCGAGGGTGATGGACCACTGGGATGTGCTGCCCTGAGAGGGGGTGGAGGCCCCATCCCTGGAGTCATTCAAGGTCAGGCCTGACGGGGCTCTGAGCAACCTGCCCTAGGTAGGGATGCCCCTGCTTGTGTAGGGAGGTTGGACCAGATGACCTCTGGAGGACCCTTCCAGCCTTCCAGCACAGTTTCTTGTGCTATACCACCACAGGGTTGACTGAACAAGGCAAAATAACTACCAAAGCTGGATGTAATGGAGGTGGTCATGCAACAAATGAAGAGGTGGCAATGGCAAAAAATATGCTTTCCATGCAAAACTCTCTGAACCGAGCTTGTATGTTGGCAACACCGCTTGGGGATGGGATGCTAGGAAAGAAACCATCTGTTTGAGAACAGCAGCCCTCTGTTCCTCAGGGCTTGCTTCTGGTCATGCTGTGGTGCTCAAACTATGGCCTGCCCAGGCAGCTGCTGGCAGCTGCAGCCACCAGCTGTATTCAGGGGCATCCCAAGACCAGGCCCAGCTCAGCAGCCGTGAAAGCAGTACCCTGAAAACACGAACCAGTTGCCATCAAGCTCCAGGGAAAATAAATGTGGAATAAAGGGAAGCATAATCTCCCCTCCTTTTCCCTCCCCTTCCTTCCCCTCTCCTCTCTTTTGCCTGTCTAGAATAAGAAAAAAACATTGGCTTCTCATGTTCCTTTCTGCGTAGGTTGGTGCCGGGGAGAGGGGAGTTCTGAAAAAGAGGACTGTGAGATGTGATGGCACTCTGCCTTTGTCCCTACAATAGCAGCCTTCTTCTCTCCAGCCTGTGATGTTCAGCCTTCCTGCCTCCTTTGCTCTCCCACCTTTTATTCCCTCCAAGTGGCCCCATTCTTTCTCATTCTTTCACTTTCTTCGGCACTGACCTCACAACTTCAGTCTCTTATTTTTACACAGCTCTTTTCCCTGCCGTATCTCAGGCTGCTGAAGGCACACACCCTCCCCCCAGATCCACAGGCACGCATATCGCCAAGAGCGACCTTCCTTTATTACCCCTTCTACCACAGGTTTACATCCAGTCTAGATTAATAGAATGCACACATACACGTGTGTATGAACGGCTTCATGTGCAGCTTGCGAACGCTGGATCTGGGAGGAGGAACACATCTCTTTTAAAATATCTCTGTGAAGTCTGGGTGCGTATCCAGGCTTGCCAGTTGCCTGTGCCAAGTATGTTCCACACAAGCCTGGTTAGGCAGGCGCTGAACTGAACCATCGTCCTGCCAGCAGAGCAGCCGATTCGCTCGAGTAGCGGGAGCCAGCAGCCTGGCTTGGCTGCAGACAAAGGGCTGGAAGAATAAAGGAACAGAGGTGATAAAACCTGACAGAAGACCCCTCTGAGGAAGGCATTGAAGTGCATTTTATTCAGTAGAGGAGGAAATCTCTTTCTGCGGTGTGCTTCGTCCCATCCTAAGATGGCTGTTTAAAACGGCACCCTGCCCGAGCTGACACGCTTTCTGATGCGCTCCAAGATCTCGTCCCAAAATGTCAGTCTCCCAGGGCAGCAGGAACTGAAGCAGACACTTGGGGCACTGCCCAGTTACACTTACAGAGACACTTTTAGTGTGAATTTCTCATAACCGTGTCAGCTCTGCTGCACCTGTGTCGTGAGCAATATCATATCTGGCTCTGCCTCTACGGCTCACTCCTGCTGCAGTGTTATTGAGAATGCCCTTCGTCAGTTTTTAAACATACAGTCCTAGAATTGCAGTATTGACTCCCCGTTCATTTGGTAGAGAGCAGAAAGAGAACAAGAGGGAAGCGGAGGGGGAAGCTTTGTAACTGTGAATTCCCATGCTCAAAAAAAAAAAGGAAAAATAGCAAAAGAAATGCCACTGGCAGTACAGTCTTTACACCCCACTTGTGATTTTTTTCCCAGTTGTAGAGCAAGCAGCACTGCTTTACACACGTTTGCTCTTCTTACTTAGAGAAAACAAATACATAAATAAATCTCCTCTTCTTTCATATCACAGGTCATGCGAAACGGGCAGTTTACTGCCGAAGAGGTTGTGGGTTTTTTGAAGTCCCTGTGGCAGATAGCGGAAGGAAAGCAAAAGTAACTGCATCCAGAAGAGGGAGCTCCAAAATCTGACTGTTTTTCGGTAAGGGTGACAGATGGTCCTTCCTTTGAAATACGTGGTCTCTGGTGGAATATAAATCCTTTGATGATTCTCATTCCCTTCGGTTAGGAATTGCTGTCTCTCTCTCAGAGTCCTCAACACGAATGTGATACCAGAATTTGTCTATGCCAGAGGGCATTTTGGAGGCTGGCCTAACAGTCTAGAACAATGTTTATATGTTTATGTAAATTTCAGCTTACATTTTAATGTGGTAATCAGCATATTTTTTCATAGCATTTATTTAAAATACGTCTGTTCAGCTTTTCTAGGGATAAAAAAAGTCATAGCATCTGAATTGTTCATGTGAATTTCCCTAAATTTCCACATGCAAACTCTTTCGGTCCAGCAAACGAGCAAAGGTTTTTCCATTATATAAAAGGTGTATCTATAACTGCCCACGTCTTTCATCGCCTGGTCAAGCCAAGTCAGCCAGTCCCAGGTGAAGTAGATCACATGAATTCTGAGCCTGAACCTCATCAGCACCTGCCCTTTCCTCATTGTTCAGCTTCCTCAAAGAGTAGCTGCAGGTCCTGATGACACTTTGTCGCTTCTCATCATATTTACCTCCTAAACTAGCATGTATTCATCTAATTTGAGGTGTGAAGGGTGACGTGCATATGCTGTTGCCCTCACAAATGACATCTAGCAAGTGTGCTTTATTTGAGTTAACATGAAAAACCCCAGTAAAGCTGCCTGTCTCTTGCTCGCAGTACTTCAACCTTCTTCTCTGTGAAGAAGCAGATCCCAGCCTTCACTGGACCAGCAGCAGAAATGCTGAGCGAGTAAAGTGTGAAAAGCAAAACCATGCTTATGGCTTTCCATTTTACTTTTAAAAATTATCCCAAGGCTCAAAAGTTCAAAAAGCCTCAGGAAGCTGTAACAAGCTATGTCTGCTGCCCTCAACTTCTGTTCTTACAATGGAGACAGAAACCACAGCATTTAGCTCCTGGTCCTCGTGACAGGCCAGTAAAATATCCGATCTACTGGGTATTTGTTGGTTTTCTCTGAGTTGGAGGAGAGAGAGACATAATGGGATCAAGCTTCAGAGGAATAGCCACAAAGTCCTTTAGCAGCTGCCCTGCGTGCACGAGGGCCCCAGATAGTTGTGTGTGGGATGATCAGTGTGGCACTGCCCTCGGTGTAACTAACTCCTTGTTCTGCCAAGGAATTAATGTCATGACGTATACCTCCCCGTCTCTGCTCAGGCTGTGGCAGCCCCCAGCTGCAGGAGAGTGCGTCACCGTTCATTTTGCAGCTAAGAAGGCAGCAAATGTTTGTTTGCTGCTGGCTGCTTGGTTTCTGTGTACTGCTCTCCAGACAAAAGATAGCTGGAAGCCATTTGTGCAGCTTGGAGCTTCCCATCACCAGCTACTGGGTGCTTTGTGGCTGTGTTGGGCCTAAATAATCAGAAAGCAAGATCTGGCTCCACAATCTGTTTTCTTCCCCTCTTCCCCTCCCCTTTTTGATCTGCTTCCAAGAGCTTCCTCTGGAGCCAGTGATGATGGCTGGGCACCTTGGAAATCTGAAAAGCAAGCCACTGAGTTAGGTGCAAAAATAGTGCTTTAGGCTTATTTTTCCGGGAGTTTAATGATGCCTGGGCATGCAAATATTGAAACATTATTTGTCATACTGCAAAGAATAGTTACTAAACAGCTACATTCAGATTTTTTTTGTGAATTTTAAATGTGTTAAAGTTGTGTCACAAACTACTGTTTATAAATATGGTGCTTTCTCAAGTCACAGAGGATGGAGGAGCAAAACTTCCATCTGATACCTTAAACTCACAGCCTGCTCCTCTCCCTGCTCTTCTCCCTCCTACGTGGGAGATCAGGTTAATTGCTGGCAGTCCTTGCACTCACAAACCAGAGCTGAATTTCCTTTTCAAGTGCTTTTCAGTAAGACTAGTTTCAGGGATCAGTTCCTCCAGTTCATTCTGTCTTAAGTCATGCCTGCCCAAAAGAATGTTCTCTTTCTTAAAAGTAAAATGTTCTCAAGATAACTTTTTTCTGAAACTTCTTCCTCTCTCCTGCTTCCACCACCCAGTTTGGAATTATAGAATGGTGGGGGTTGGAAGGGACCTCTGGAGATCATCGAGTCCAACCGCCCTGCCAGAGCAGGGTCACCCAGGGCAGCCCACACAGGAACAGAGCCAGGTGGGCTTTAAAAGTCTCCAGAGCAGGAGACTCTACCACCTCTCGGGCAGGCTCTGTCACCCTCACAGTGAAATTTTTCCTCATGTTGAGGAGGAACTTCCCGTGTTCCAGTTTGTGACCATCACCTCTCATCCTATCCCAGGGCACCACTGGCAAGAGCCTGGCCCCTTTTGACACCCACCCTGCAGAGATTTGTAAACATAATGTTAGCCTAATGTCAAAGATCAGTGTTAGACAGCTAAATGGATTCACTGCATTAGACATCTGGTTCCTCCTTCTCCCATTCTTCTTTTTCAGCAGTTTAGAGCTCTGCGCCTGACTCTTGCTTGGTTGGCAGCTGTGCCACCTCCTGTACTGCTGCTCTCCGATGCTCTCTATCTGAAATACTCCAACAAGCTCGCCTTCTGGCATGAGATCTGAGAGAGAAACAAACAGAAGAAACCCCGCTTTTGATCTGGCTGCTCTTCTTTTACATTCCCACAGCCTGACCTCAGCGCGTGACAAACGTGGGCCTCACGCGCGGCCCCCCGCAGAACGGGAGCCCCGTGTTTCCAAATGGCAGCGTGCCACGGCGCCTCTCCGCACGGCCCCTGCCTGCCCGCCGGCTCCCGCTGCCCGGGCTGAGGTGCTGCCACTGCCCCCGCCTCGGCCTGGGCTGGCTGGAGCAGGCGGTGGCACCAGGTGATCCCCAGAGGTCCCTTAC